>CM019150.1:178070875-178323811 GCA_009733165.1 Naja naja
CAATTTGAAACAGGGATCACAAACTGTACATAGTTGGGTTTTTTTGTCAAGCAGTGGTAATGTGATCTGAGGGGAAACTTTCCCTATCTCCTTTGTCATGGTCAGATCATGCCCAGGTGACTTTAAGATTTTTCATATCACCTTCTGCAAGGAGGCAGGACCTATTCAATTGTTCCACTCCTGGCACTTGATGGACCCAGTGGGGTTCCAAAGGCAGCTGGGAGTTGGTCCTGAGGTTCTGCTTTATGACTCTGTGAAGACTGGCTACTACCTGGAATAAAGAGGTAGTGGAGGCCTTGGACAGAATTGTGGTTGTGCAAGCTCTCATCTCTTTGTACCCTGTTTAGAGGAGTTGAAAATGGAAAGAGACATCTAGGGCATTATTGCAGAAACTCACCTCACTAGGTTGTGGGTGAGAGAAAATAGGAGGAGGAAGGAGTATTAGATATATTTGCTGCCTTGAATTATTTATAAAAGTAATAAAAGCAAGATTTTAAAAATCCTTTAAAAAGCCTAACTTAACTCAATGAGATTTACACCATGAAAACTTTTTTTTAAGTATCAATTTATGTATAAGGAGTTCTCTTCTGCACATAGAGAAGAGGGTCCTGTGACAGGGTGCAGAACAGAACTGGCATCTTCAGGATCTGAGCTCCATTTTTCCACTTTGCTGGAGGAGTTTGTCTCTCTCCATGTAGGGAAGAGAACTGCTGTGGCAGGCTGCAGAAAGAGCTCCATTTCTGCAGCCCATCAGAGCAGCTCCCTTCTGCACAAGAGGACATATGAACCTGACAGGCAGCTCTTTGCTTTGTCTGCTTAATGACCCGGGAAGTTTCTTAATGAGTACCAGGATTGCAATCATTGAGCAAAACAGTTATCTGGGTATCTTGCTTAAATACCGCTTTGCTCAATAATTGACATTTTGGTCCCAATTGTGGTCATAAATCAAATGCTACTGGTACCCTCAGAAATAAGAATTTTAGAAGTAAATGCTTCCATACTAATTTACAGTAGAGTTTATGAATAATGTCTTATTTCACCCAGATGAGTTTAACTATACTCTGTACTTTATGGCATTGCACATATTGTGACCATAGAGTGTCACGGAATATATTCCTTGACATATTATATGTGACATGCTGCAATTACTTTCAATTAAACAAAGTCCCCTGTTGGGTCTTTAAAGCCTACCTTCTCTTTTGTGGCTCTTGTCCACTAAAACAGCATCTTCTTAGATTTGTTGCATGGAATGGTATGCCAAAGTAAGGAGCACAACACCGAAGAAGAACTGTGTTTATTGCAGTGATCATCAGGTACCTGCTTCATAAGAAAGAGTGATCCGAACAATGGAAAAGCAAAGATTTTACAGAAGTTAAGAGCTATATGGGAAAATCCCAGGTTGGTCCCCAAACTGGTTAGCTAGTTTGGGAAGCTGGACATCGTTGGTGTCAGGGCAAGGTGTATTGTTAGGCAAAACAGGCCTGTCAGAGGGCAGCAGAGCAGGAGGGGGTTCATTGTTAAAGAGGTGGATATTGATGCCATCAACTGATAAGAAGATGGAAAGTTAGGGTTTCTCTAGGTTGCAATTTCCTTGTAAGGGTTTCCATTGAAGTGTGCTGTGAACTGCTGGGAGGGTCTTCTTTGGTCTAGATGGTATTGCAATGTGGGGCTTTATTTGGGATGGGGGAGGGTCAATTTTAGTCCATGGGATTAGGCAAAGAAAATAACTGAATTTAACCTCAAACATTTCCAAAAGGTGGGAGAGGGAAAGGATGTACTCAGAGGTGGGCTTCAAAAAATTTAGCAACGGGTTCTCTGCCCAGTTGCTGGGTGGGCATGGCCATGATGGGCATGGCCTAGTCGGCCTCCAGCACCATGGCAGAGGGGGCATTTTTGACCTCCACAGGCTCCAGAAGCTTTCCTCGAGACTCTGGGAGTGTGAAAACAGCCTCCCAGGGCTCTGGAAGCTCTCTAGAAGCTGGAAGTGAACCCATTTCTGGCCTTCCCAAACTTCTGGGAGGCCTGTTTTCACTCTCCCCAAGACTCAGTGCATGCCCTGCACTTACCTGCAACCAAAATGGGCTGTGTGGGAATTCCTGGGAGGGCAGCAGGGCGGCCAGGGCCAGCCAGGAGGGATTTGTGGGTTCTCCAAACTGCACAGAATCTTAGCTAGAGGCTCTCCTGAACCCCTGCAAACCTCCAGCAGCCCACCCCTGGATGCACTCCTCATTTTATTTGTTGGGGGGGTATTCCACTACATAGTATAGTCCCAACCTTTAGATACTCCACAAGATTTCACAAAACTGGCTTTATTCCCAGGTTCAAGAATGAGTGTTGAATCTGCTAGTTTTCTTTTGATACCTGTTCCAGAAGTACATTTTTTGTTTTGCATTTCATTGTTTGCTTTTGTGGGTTTGATCCCCAATCTTGGCCTCTGGAAAGGCATTAAAACCCAACTCTGTGCTTTAGCCTGAGGGCTTGAGGGGAGTAAATAGATTAAGTGAGAGGAAGCTGCCACAGTACTGCTTTTTTTTCGCTTCTTGTCTATGTATTTAATGTTTTGAATATTATTTCAAATTTATGGTTTTAATTGCAAGCTGCCTAGATTTGCTTTTCAAAGTGAGATGGGTGGCATATAAAATTAAATAAATATAAATATATAAATTTATATAAGTCAAAAAAATAAAAATATGATTCAATGTTTAAGTTTGCATGAAGAGTCAGATGTGGAGTGCTTCAGTGAAGAGTTTATTAGTGACTACAGCTCATAACAGACCCGATTTGGCTGGGCTGCGGCTGCTATTATAGCCAGCAGCAGCAGTTGCTGTTGCCAATCAGAGTGCAGGATTTTCCCGCACTTTTTAAACCAATAATTTCTGACATTTTACAAGAACAGTTCAAACTAAACCAATGACATTCAAACCTGCATACATAACCCTCCCCACTAGGTTCAGTCCATACTCAAACCCCAACCTATCTAATGTATTCTTTTAAATAGGTGGGACTCTTACGTGTACGTTGAGACCTTCGTGGTTCAGATGTTTTAATGTTTCACCCAGTGAGAGGAAATGTGTCTGTTGACATTTTCCTACTAGGGCTTCCAGTGAAAGAAGACCCTGTTTGATTGTTACAATCTGGTTTCTCCTCCCAACCCATCTCCAACCCAATGTCAGCACCCAAGTCAGGTAGTGATGTGCAATCTTCCACTTGTAAGGATGGATTTTGGCATTGTGACAGGTTTTGGGATGGTTCCTGTCATAATGGCTCGTTACACATGGGGTTGATTCTTGCTTGCTGATTATCCTCATGCTCCTCCTCTTCCCCCCTAGAAAAGGCATTAGGTATGGGAACTAGAGAGGAACAATTGCGATGTTCCTGAGATAATCTGGATCTAAGTTGATCAATGTGCCTGCTCCAGAGGACTCCATCCACTGTTTGTACCCTGTAAGAACGAGGGCCTGTGAGTTGAGTTATTTCAGCAGGAATCCATGAAGGTTCACCCATAAGGTTCTTAGCATAAACGGGAATCACCCACACTGAACGTGCGGACTTTGCTAGTGGAATCTAGTGGTGCGCTGCTGGGTGCGCAAGGGGATGATGAAGGTGGTCAAGGGGAGACCTAAGTTTCCTACCCATCAACAACTCTGCTGGGGATAAGTTACTTGATAAGTTAGGAGTGATGTGCTGAACACTAAGAAGTTTTTCAACTTTCAGTGATGTCCCCAGGACCCAATTGCTGAAGCTTTTCCTTGTAAAACGCACCATGCATTCAACCCGTGTTAGCCAAAGGGGGCCCAGGGGCAGTCAGGGCATTTCTGATACCCTGTTGTGCTAGATAGGATTCAAAGAGGTTGGATGTAAATTGAGGGCCATTGTCAGAGACAAGAACATCAGGTAACCCATGGGTTAAAAAAAGCTAAGCTGAAAAGCTTTGATGACAGCATCAGTTCTGGTGGATGCCAGGGATGACCTCTAGCCATTTGGAATATGCATCTACTATAATAAGGAAAGGTGACCTCTGGTAGGGCCATGAAATCAATGTGAATCCTAGACCATGGGCCCCTAGGACATTCCCATTCCTGTGTGGGGGCAAGAGGTGGGGCAGGCCTGACTACCTGACAGTTGGGACAAGATGCAACCCAGTTTTCAACCATTTTGTCAATACCTGGCCACCATACATAACTCCTGGCCAATCCCTTCATCCTTACAATACCAGGATGACCCTCATGTAACATTTCCAAAACCTCTCTTTGCAGTTTGCAGGAATAACCACCCTGTTACCCCACAAAATACATCCTCTTAATACAGATAATTCAGTTTGCCTGGATTTAAAGGTTGGGCAAGGTGAGTAGATCTTGAAGAGGCCAATCTTTCTTAATCCAGCCTATAACAGGAGCCAAAAGTGTCTTTGGCAGTCTCTGGCAATTTCAGCAGCATGTACTGGAAGCTTGGCAACAGTTTCTAGAAAAGGTGTGAGTCTCAGGAACAGGGTCCTCAATGTGAAGAAAGTGGGCAGCGACTCAAAGCATCTGCATGCCCAATGTCTTTACCAGGTCTGTGGATCAGTTTGTATGAATAAGCAGCAAGAAATTTGGTCCATCTCAGCATTCTTGGTGACAGGATCGCATGCTGGTTTGTCCCCTGCCACAATGCCTAAAAGAGGTTTGTGATCTGTGACAATAGTAAATGTTCTCCCATATAATACTCATGGATTTCTTGACAGCTGCAACAATTGCCAAGGCTTCCTTGTCCATTTGTAATTACTCTCTGCTTTGGTCAAAGTGAGTAAAATGCAATAGGGCTTCCTCCGCTGGGAAGCATGTGGCTCAAAACCCCACTCCAAAAGGGATGCATCACAAGTCAGTACAACAGGCAAATTCTCAGAGAACTGTATCAATACAGCATCAGACGGATTAGTCTTTAATATTGTTAAATGCTGATTGTTCCTTCCTGCCCCAGACCCAAACAGATTTTTTGTCCAGTAGTCTGTGTAATGGTTCTGCAATGGTTGCCTTCTGAGGTAGGAACATGTGATAAAAGTTAATAAGTCCAAGGCTTGCAAATCTGTTTTGCATTTTGGTCTAGGGGCTTCTTTGATTGCCTGAACCTTGGCTTCTGTAGGTTGGATGCCATGCTTGTCAATCATGTAGCCCAAGAACTCAACTTTTTCAGTTCTAAGAGTGCATTTTTCTTCCTTGACTTTTAACCCCACTTTCTTGAATCTGGTAAGGACTTCTCTGAGTCTCTCTTGTAATTGAGTGTCATTTTCAGCAGAGATTAACACATCATCAAAGTAAGGCACTACCCCTGGCAGTCCTTGGAGCATCCTTTCCATAAGGCTTTGGAAGATGCCTGGTGCCACGCTTACTCCAAACTGTAACCTTTTACATTTGAAGGCACCTCTATGAGTCACAATGGTTTGGGCCTCTGCAGTGGCATCATCAACTGTTAGTTGTTGATATGCCTGGGCCAGATCCAATTTGGCAAAGACTGTACCCCTGCCAAGTAAATGTAATAAATGATGCAACACTGGAACTGGATATGCGCTCTGTTGAAGCGCATGGTTCAATGTCTCCTTATAGTCTCCACAGATTCTTACTGACCCATCAGTCTTGACTGGTGTGACTATGGGTGTCTCCCATCTGGAGTGGTCAGTGGGCTCTAAAACCCCTTGAGCTATTAGTTTATCTAATTGTGCATCAATTTTTTCCTTTAATGCAAATGGGACCCTTCTGGGCTTTAAACGAATTGGGGGCACCTTGGGATCTAGGTTGAAAGTGATAGGGGTCCCCATATCAGGGGCCCCAATCCTTCGCTGAAGACCTCTGGAAACTCAGACTTCAAGGCCTCCTCCCATTCAGTGCTGCTCACATGATTGATGCCAGTCACCTTGATGCCTAGTGGATTGAACCATTCAAGTCCCAGCAAGATTGGGCGATCCTTGTCCATGATGGTCAGGGGCAAACGTTTGGTGTGGTCCTTGAACTTCACATTGAATTCTCTTGTTCCAGCTACTGGAATCTTGTTCCCTTGGTAGTCTTTAAGAGTCAGTGCTTGCTTCTGGAAATGCTTCTTCTGAATGTTTGGGAGTAGTCTGTGGTCCCACGACACCATAGATAAATAGGAGCCTGAGTCCACTTCCATTTGGCAAGGCCTTCCTTCAATTAGTACCTTCACATGTACTTTTCTGCTTCTTAAGGGTGAAGAATGACCAATGGTGACTGTTTGATGAGTTTCATTCTTCCCATTTGCTTCTGTGTTGTGCCCCATTTTCTCACTGAAGTTGTTAGGCTTGAATTCTTTGTCAGGAAACTTTCTTCTGTGGGGTGCAGTTCTGGATGATTTGCAGACTCTTGCTAGATGACCTCTTTTTTCACAACGGAGGCAGATGGTATCAAGAAACTTGCATTCAGTGTGGTGGTGGCTTCCCCCACAACCTCTGCAGTAAAAATCTTGCCTCTTTCTTCCCAGGTCTTTCTTTTTCCTCTCCATTCTGAGTCTATAAATTCCTTCCTCCACCTCACTACAGTCTGACTCAGGATCTATTTGCTCGCAATGGGTTGTTGTGGACTTTTCCACATCAGGATGGCTTGAGGCCTTGTTAATTTTCTTCATGGCTGCTGCTGAGGACTTGGTGGCTTCTGCTGAGGAGGCCTCTTCTATGGCTTCCTTCAACGTGATCTTAGGTTTTAATAATAATTTGCTCTGAAGCATCTTGTCTTTGAGGCCTAGAACAAATCGATTGCGCATGGCCTCTTCCAGGTTGTTAAATTCGCATGCACCCCCAATGTCTCTTAAACTTGCCACGAAGTCGTTAACGCTGCTTTCCCCTTGATCCCGACGGTAGAATTCGTGTCTTTTAATGAGGCACGATACTTGTGGGACGTAATGGGCTCTTAAAAGCTTTTCTAAATCAGGCCATTCCATTACCTTCACGTCTGCAGCTCCGCCAATGCCTTCGCCATCTTGAAGACTGCCGGACGCAGTGCGAGAAGACCGCCTCTTCCGCTTCTCGGAAATGTCGGCGAGATCGTTTCCCACCAAATACATTTGGAAACGATCTGCGTATGAGTGCCAGTATCTGCCATCGGATCGAACGGGGCTGAGGGGGTGTTCAGAGCAGCCTTTTCTCTCAGCTTGTTTTCCGCATTGTCTTCTCTTCAGGAAGGATCCCACCTTCATCACCAGTGTTAGATTTGCATGAAGAGTCAGACGCGGAGGGCTTCAGTGAAGAGTTTATTAGTGACTACAGCTCATAACAGACCCGATTTGGCTAGGCTGCGGCTGCTACTTATAGCCAGCAGCCGCAGTTGCCAGCCAATCAGAGTGCAGGATTTTCCCGCACTTTTCAAACCAATCATTTCTGACATTTTACAAGAACAGTTCAAACTAAACCAATGACATTCAAACCTGCATACATAACACAATGCATTACATTGCAATATTGATTCAGAATTCAGATGCTTCCACTCATCCTACTCTTCAAACAAGCCACTCAGAAGCAATGCTTGAATGGTGAAAATTTGTTCACATTTTTCTATTGTTCCACATTCCCCCTTCTTTCATTAAGATTCTGATAAGGCTACCTGTATGCTAATTTCAGCACTGTTTACTTATGTATTTGCCTGGGTATCGTGCTTTGCTTTTACTCCATTATCTATTAGGTATCCCATCCTGTTCACTTTTCTTTATCTGCTCAGTACTTCAAAGCTAACTTCCTGCATTTGTATGCAAATAAGTATAGTTTTGTTGGAATGTCTTCAGGAGGAGGTTGGAAATGCAAACAGAGGTATATCATCTTTTTAAATAACAAATGTGTATGTATATGTGTATGTGTATTAGTGTCTGTGGGTATGAATGCAGAACTTTGCTATGGTTTTGTTTTTCTTATATTTTTCTTGCTTTTAGATGTTTATTACATTCAGAAAATAAATCATATGTTTCCCAGCACTGTATTTCCAGGAAGAATAATATATATTTCCAACTGAACACTGAGTAAATAATCATTGTATTAAACCATAACTTTGGTAATGACTCACTACTTTTTTGGCAAGTTGTAGAGATTTAAAATGATTAAATTATTCAGGCTGGTTTATTTTCATGTCTATGAATCTATCTGTTTTGACATTTGACCATAGAAGGAGAAAATTCCACTTAGGTTGATAGGGTGAGAGCAGGTTTTAAAAGCAATCTGAATTAAAACTATCTTGAGCTTTAAAAACATCAGCATTTTAAATCAGGGTGCACAAGTTGCTTGGCACACATCCAAATATATTGAAGAATATCTCAAAAAATAACTTTTGCCAGGTTCAAGTAGAATGGGAAAGAGTAACATTTTCATTTCTAATACAGAAACAGGCTGGGGTTCATAAACCTGGTGCTTGGGTGTAAAAGCTGGATACGATTTTCATAAGATTTTAGGTTTTCCCAAAAAGAACTGGAAAAATGACCCTTCTGAAGGGAGTTGATGTGCTGACAATTGATCCATATCGGGTTACAGAGAGATGTGGAAATAATTGCTTCATGGAAATAGCAAATAAAACAAAAAAAATTACACTGCCAGTTCACTTGTTCTTTTGCAGGTATCTGGTAACATATGCAGTGCGGAGCATGTAGACTTGGATGGAATGAGTCACAACTATCATTCTGCACCACATCTATGATAATATGAAAGTTATATGCAGAATCAATACAAGGGGGGAAATTACAACAGTTTTGAACATATTTAGTTTCTGACCACTAGATGGCAATATGACAATACTTTATATGCAGCATATATGCAGTATTAATTTTAATTTATTTTTTTAAAAATCATGCAGTTTCTCCTAGATACCATTGCCTGGTGTGGAAAGAGGAAGCAACTTTGGGTAGGATCACGACAACTACATCTTATTCTTTCTCCCATTTATTTTTTTCTGAAAAATACAGGGCTACAGAGTAAATACAATAATGGCCAACGTTCTAGATTTCCAACTACATGAACTGCTAATTGTGAAAGTAAAGCTAAGAACACATGAGAAGAAAAAGAATCTTAAATGAGCTACAGAACAGTTCCATAAATAAATAAAACACCAACCAACTAACCATGGCATCCAAATTTAAAACAATAAAGCTGGCCACCTGAATTTCTGAACAGATGCTACAAAATCCAGTCTGATAGGCAAAGTTGTTCATTCCAGAGGCGGTTGGAAAAGACTGCTAAAGCAGAGCTGGGTGAGGCTTAAAGACCACTAAAGATGAAGACAAGAGACAAGGAGCATGTCTTCCAGGTGTAGAAAGTCTTTGGGAAAGGCAAAAATAAAAGGATACATTATGCCACAGATTGCCAACAAAATGTATACCCTTACTTAAGTAGGAAGCATTAACTATTCACTTAACCACAGAGTAGATCTTTCTAGACTCAAGAAACTTTGACTCAGAAAATGTTTGAACTGGACAGAAATCACTGCTTTACTACTGCTTTCCTTCTCCACAAAAAAAGTGGGCAATACTGCTTGCAACACACCCCACCCCCACTCCATTTTTTGGCCTCCTGGGTCTCAGGGAAGCCTCCTGTGAGGCGTTTTTGCTCCCAGAAGGCTTCCCTGAGGCCCAGAAGGCAAAAAAACAGAGTGCAGGAAGGATGCAGCACCCCTTCCCCTTGTGCCCCTTTTTGTCTCCTGGACCTCAGGGAAGCCACTTGGGCAAAGCAGTAAGACAGCGGGGGGTCCTGGCACAGCTGATTGTCGGGAGGAAAAAAAAAGAAATACTGCAAGAAGTGACTGGGCGGGATGGGGCAGGCGGGGAAAATGCAGTTAGCAGTGCACGTGATGTCACGCATGCATGACAAGGACTGACTGGACAGGAAGGGAAGGGGCCAGTGGAGAGGGAGAGGACAGGAAGGGAAGGGGCCAGTGGAGAGGGGAGAGGCCAGCCAGGGACACAATTTGCCGGTTCTCCAATCTGGGCAGAATCATAACAACCGGTTCTATAGAACTGGTCCAAACCAGTAGAATCCAACCCCTGGATGACGGGCATCTTTTAACTCTAACACTTTCACAATGCTGATGATCGTCTGTTCTATTGCTCCTTACCTATAAGCAATGAACCTTGGAGAAAAATTTCAGAAGCCTTTGTGAAAATAACTCAGTATCATGCCTTGATCCAGGAAATAAGTCAGCATTAGGAAGAAATTCAAGCAGCTCCTTCCAAAATGTCTATATAAGGAAATCCTATAAAGGTGAGAAACCTGGGAGACAGTGGAGGACATGAGGTCCTGGTGTGCTATGGTCCATAATGTTGTGAAAAGTCGGACACGAATTAGTGACTGAACAACAACAAAGAAGAGAAAACAGAAGAAAGGATCTGTTAATATAGCTCATATCAATAACGCATTGTTCTAGTCTTCTTGCAAAGTCTGTTTCTTGATCTGAACAACTTTGAAGGATTGATACTTCCATCTAATTGACACCTTCAGCATTGTCTAATCTTGGTTATGGCAAGTTGAAATAAGCTGGCACTGAATTTGTAGGTGGCAGCTATCCAAAGGCTGTGCTCACAGAATAACATGTATAATTCTTTGTAAAACTGACAGATTTACCAATGGTTTTTCATGCCCAAAGTATAACCCACCTTGAATACCTCCTTGAGTTTTATATAAGGCTACCCTTGAAAACAAAAAGGAAATTATATTTGTACAAAATGTCACAGGATGGTGCAAGATACAGTTGCCTGTTAAGTGCAGATGCTAATGTTGGACTTAAAAGACATAAAAGAGTTTTCCTTCCTTCCTTCCTTCCTTCCTTCCTTCCTTCCTTCCTTCCTTCCTTCCTCCTTCCTTCCTTCCTTCCTTCCTTCCTTCCTTCCTTCCTTCCTTCCTTCCTTCCTCACTATCACATTAGAATTAGCCACATAAATAAACTATTTTCAGCATGATCTGTCTCCAACTTGGACCTTCAGATCTTTCAGCCATGAAACCATTACTGTTGAAATTGAGTCCATCCATCTTGCTATTTAGGGACTATGTGAAAGACTACCTGAAATGATTAACTGACTGGTGGATGAGGCTCTCACTCTCAGCTGGCCCATCAGGTTCCGGATAAATGAAGCAACCGAAGCTGTTCACGAAGTGTATTTTTATTCATCCACACACTGCTCCAGACTCGAGTAACAACGAATAGCTATATAACATTGAAGTCAGCTCTGGCGCTCATCACAGCCAGAGCTGTATTTATACATAAGCAAATAACTTAATGAGGATAGCCACCAGATGGAAGCTACTAGGCAATATCCGGCTGGTATTCACCATCCTAGTTACCACGCAACATTCCACACCCCACCACCAATCCTAGTGCCACTATATTGAGGTTGCCCCCCATAATTAACATTCCCCCATAGCGAAATGTCCACATCCATCTCAGCTGCTTGTGACAGCTCAGCATTCGATGGATCATCGTCAGGTTGCCCCCTTATCGGTTACGTATGCAGGCACTCCCTGGTGTTCGGATGAATGCTGGTGTCACAGTGCCAGACATGCCGTGGGGACGTGACAGGTGGCCCCCTCTACCAGGAGCCTGTAACACAAAAACAACATATTTAGTAGTAGTATTTGTTACATTACATTTGATTACGGTCTGGGCCCAGGTTTGTCAGGGTATTTGCTATGGAACCAACGTATTAGCTGATCTGCACACATATCTGAGGCATATACCCAGGATGCCTCTGACACTGGATATCCTTTCCAGCGTGCTAAATATTGGATATTATTTCTTCTTTTTTGGGAGTCAAGAACTCTATCTATTTCAACTTGATCCATATTTACTTGGTGCTTTCCTTTAATTAAAGGTGCTTTGTTTTGATAATCAATGGGTTTTAATAAACTGACATGAAACACTGGATGTATCTGACCCAGTAATGATGGTAACTTTAATTGAACCATAATGGGGTTGATGATTCTTATTATTGGGAAAGGACCCAGATATTTAGGCCCCAGTTTCTTACTATTTAATTTTAGTTTAATGTATTTTGTTGACAGATATACTCTGTCCCCAACCTGGAATGGTTTATGATCTCTCTGCTTCCTATCTGCATATGTTTTGTAGCCTAGCGTAGTTTTCTCCAAGACTTCTTTAACATTTTTCCAGCTGGCCTGTACCCTTTGTCCCCAATCCTTGACACTTATTGAATCATTAGAATGACACTGAAAGTCTGGTAATGGGTTGAATTCTAGGCCGTATACAACAAAGAACAGACTGTAACTGGTACTGCTGTGTTTTGCATTATTATACGCAACTTCTTCAATTGGCAATAACTCCCCCCATTCTTGTTGTTGATAAGATATATATTTTTATTTTATTTTATTGGACTTATATGCCACCCCATCTCCAAAGACTCAGGGCGGCTCACAATTAAAACATACAAATACAATAAATAGATTAAAAAAGAATTAAACCATTGTGAAGTCCAATAAAGCCGAATTAAAGTTAAAACTATCCCATACCCCCCACGAGGTAATCACAGCCCGACTTGGTCAAATAGCCAGGTCTTCAAATCGCGGTGGCAGGTGCGGAGGTCAGGGGCCAGACGGAGGTCCAGAGGCAGTTGGTTCCATAAGTCCGGGGCCGCCACAGAATAGGCTTGCCGCCGGGGGACCACCAGCCGACATTGACTTGCCAACGGGACCCCAAGGAGCCCCTGCCTGTGTGTCCATACAGGGCGGTTGGTCCTCGATATCAGCAGGAGGCGCTCCCTTAAATATTGTGGACCCATGTCGTAGAGGACTTTGAATGTTAAAGCCAAAACCTTGAACCTCACCCGGAGTGCAACCGGAAGCCAATGCAGGCCGTGCAGGAGGGGGGTAATATGGGAGAATCGGGTAACTCCCATCACAACCCGCACGGCCACATTCTGCACCAGCTGCAACCTCTGGATGGTGTGCAGTCCTAAATAGAGAGCATTGCAGTAGTCGAGTCGCGAGGTAACAAGGGCATGAGTGACTGTACGCAGGGCATCTCGGTCCAGAAAAGGGCGAAGCTGGCGAACCAGCCAGACCTGGGCAAAGGCCCCCCTGGCGACGGCCCCCACCTGCTCCTCCAACTGGAGCCATGCATCCAGGAGGACCCCCAGGTTCCTTGCCCTATCCACAGGGGGCAACACCACTCCCCCTATGGTCAACAATGGACAATCTTGACTGGACCGAGATGCCGGTATGTACAGCCACTCAGTCTTGGCCGGTTTGAGCCGAAGCATGTTTCCATCCATCCAGGTCCGTACCGCATCCAGACAGCGAGTCATCACGAGAGGGCATCACTGATCTGGTTTGGGGTGGAGATGTATAACTGGGTATCATCAGCGTACTGGTGATACCTCATCCCAAAACCATGGATGATCTCACCCAGCGGTTTCATGTAGATATTAAATAAAAGGGGGGAGAGGACCGACCCCTGAGGGACCCCACAAGTGAGCACCCTTGGGGCCGACCTCTGTCCCCCTGTCAACACCAATTGTGACCGCCCTGAGAGGTAGGAGGAGAGCCACCGAAGAACAGTGCCTCCCACTCCCAACCCCGAGTGCAAAGGATACCATGATCGATGGTATCAAAAGCTGCTGAGAGGTCTAATAGGAACAGGACAAAGGAAAAACCCCTGTCCTGGGCCCTCCAGAGATCATCCATCAATGCGACCAATGCCGTCTCTGCACTGAAACCAGGCAGGAAGCCCGATTGGTACGGATCTAGGTAGTCCGCTTCATCCAGGAAAAGTGGAAACTGCTGAGCCACCACACTCTCAACAACCTTCGCCAAAAAGCAAAAGTTGTCTAACACGGTCGGGTCCAGGGCAGGCTTCTTCAGGAGGGGCCTCAACACCGCCTCTTTCAAGGCAGAGGGGAAGACACCCTCCCTTAACGAAGCGTTGACCACTGCCCGGAGCCAACCACAGGTGACACCCCTGGCGGCATAAGCCAACCAGGAAGGGCACGGGTCCAACAAACATGTGGTGGAACTCAGACACCACATAATCCTGTCCACTTCATCCTCAGAAACAGGATCGAACTCAGCCCAGATTACATCGGCCAGACTGCTTGCACCACGATCCTCAGACCACTGCAAGGTGGAGCACAACCCGCCCTGAATCTGCGCAATCTTATCCGACAGATATTGACCAAATTCCTCAGCCCTTCCCCGGAGAGGGTCCATCACCTCCCCCGAATGTAGGAGGGAGCGGGTGGCCATAAACAGGGTGGCTGGGCGGTTATCTGCGGATGCTATGAGGGTGGAGAGATAAGACTTCCTTGCCACCCCCACAGCTACCAGGTAGGCCCTAATATGGGCTCTTAGCTGGGCTCGATCGGTTTGGGAACGGGTGGCCCTCCACCTGCTCTCTAAGCCCCTCCGACGGTGCTTCATCTCCCAGAGCTCCTCAGTATACCAAGGGGCAACCCGGGATCCACGGCATGTGAGGGGACGCATGGGGACAACCCTGTCGAGGGCAGCCTCAGCAGCCTGCTGCCAAGTGGCTGCCAAGTGCTCGGCAGAGTTGTGGGCAAGGGAAGGGGGAAAAGACCCCAGTTCCGCCTGGAACCTCTCAGGGTCCATTAGGCTTTTGGGGTGGAACCATCTAAGTGGCTCCTCATCTCAGCAGTGGGGAGCAGCCTGTTGGAAGACCAGCCGTAGGAGATAGTGATCAGACCAAGGGATGGGCAGTGTTGTACAACTAGCCTGCCCTATATCACTATGCCACTGTTCCAAGATGAAAACTAGGTCGAGAGTGTTTCCCCCCTCATGAGTTGGACCTTGAATTAACTGGGTCAGGCCCATGGTCTACATGAAACCGCTGGGTGAGATCATCTGAGGTTTTGGGGTGAGGTATCATCAGTATGCTGATGATACCCAGCTTTATATCTCCACCCCAGGCCAGATCAGTGACGCTCTCTCCGTGATGTCCCGGTGCCTGGAGGCGGTACGGGTCTGGATGGGTAGTAATAGGCTTCAGCTCAACCCCACCAAGACGGAGTGGCTGTTCTTACCGGCATCTCGGTCCTTTTGGATATACCATCTTTGGTCATGGGGAGAGGTGTTGCCCCCGTGGATAGGGCGAGAAACCTGGGTGTCCTCCTGGACTCACAGCTCGGTTTGGAGGAGCATGTGGGAGCTGTGGCCAGGGGGCTTTTGCCCAGGTTCGGCTGGTTAGCCAGCTTCTTATTTGGACCGAGATGCCCTTGAGCGGTTACTCATGCTTGTCACCTCTAGGATTGACTACTGCAATGCTCTCTACATGGGGCTTCCCTTGCGGACGGTCCGGAGGCTTCAGCTGGTGCAGAATGCAGCTGCGCTGGTTGTGATGGGGTATCCCGATACTCCCATGTTACACCCCCTCCTGCGCGCTTGCATTGGTTGCCGTTGCCTCCGGTCGCCTTCAAGGTATTAGTTACAACTTATAAAGCCCTTAATGGCTTGGGTCCAGGGTATTTGGGGAACGCCTCCTGCCAGCATCACTTTCCGCGCCCTGTTCGGGAGGCCTCCTTGGGGTGCCGTCAGTCAGATATTGTAGGCTGGCGGTCCCCAGGGCTAGGGCCTTCTCTGTGGGAGCACCTGCCCTTTGGAATCAGCTCCCCATCGATCTCCGTTTGGCCCCTGACCTCCGCTCCTTCCGCCGGACCTGAAGACTTGGTTGTTCCAACGGGCCGGCCTTGAATGACCGGGGGGTTGGGTTTATTTTAATTTTATTTGGCTTGTTTACTGTTTAATTTTGTTTTATTGTAAATTTTCTGTTTTAATGTTGCAGCCCTGAGTCCTTAGGGAATAGGTCCCATGAGGCCAAACCCATGCCCCCGAGGAAGACAGGTTGAAATCTCCCAGGACCATAAGCCCTGGGAGATCCACCGCCAAAGGGCCGAGAAGCCCAGGCAGGGTTGCTGCCACACAGCTGGGGGAAAGATATGTCAGCAGCAAACCCACCCGACCACCAGGCCCCCACCTCAGGAGGAGGGTCTCACTTCCACCTATCTCAGGAACAACGACCTCCCTTGGAATCAGGGTCTCCCGAATAACCACAGCCACTCCACCACCCCTCCCCTGAGCCCGTGGCCGGTGCAAAATCCGAAAACCTGGGGCATAAATCAACCAGAGGGACTCCTCCCTCTGGGCCCAACCAGGTCTCGGTGACTCAGGCCAGGTCCGGAGCCTCCTCCTTAATCACCTCGTGGAGGAGGGAAGACTTATTAGCCACGGACCTGGCATTAAAATACACCAGCTTGAGCCCAGGGGTCCCCATTCCCCTGCCCCCAGGGGAAGAGGTCATAGGGTCAGAGCGTGCCACCGCTCGGAGATAGCGGGGGTGCGCTCCCAACACATGATCTGGCCCTATGCCTCATCGTCTTCCACCGATCCCAACCACCCTGGGGATCGTGGTCCCCAGCCCGCACTCTGGGCCCCCACCGGCCCCCAACCCCCACCCCCCCACCGTGAGCCAGGCTGCAGTCCACCTTCGCAGTATCATTTCCCACCCTCCTCCCTAACCTACTTAAAAATGTTTTTAAAAATTTAATTAAAGGGGCCCTAGTGACCCTCTTTTTAACTTTCTTAGAGCCCCGACCCCAACCCAACTTCCCGCCATGCCATCTCCCCAGGTTCCATAACCCATCCTCGAGGTAGGCCGGTGATAAAAAACAGGCCATATCCTGAAGGGAGGGCCTCCTAAAGGCCTGGAGTTCTGCTGCTGTAAAAGTTCGAATATTACAAATCCAAAAATGTCAAGGAACCACCGTAAGGGTCTGCAGATGGAAATAATAAAGTCTGGAATATAAGAACTTGATGGAGTCCAAGGTAACATCCATTGGGGGATCCAGGGACCAGGCTGCCCTCTCACAGCAGACCTGTGGTCGATGTTTGAGACCCTCCTCCAGATCAGGTCCCGCACTCTCACTGCGGGTACCCCAATGGGTCTAATTTGACAGTTGGTAAACAGATGTTAAATGGCTATCTAGAAAAAATGAGTTCCCATTGTCGTTCTCTCACCATAGCAAGGGACACAACAAGATCTGATAGCCACAAATCAAGTTCAAGGGTGTACAGTCGACACTGGGAATCCGTGCCAAGGTCACTAGTGTGTCCAAGCCCACCCCTCCATGGCCTGTGGTACAGTATAGATGATTCAGTCCCAGTAATTAAAGTACCTTGTGATTGGCGAGGATGGAACAGATGGTATAAGTGAACGAGGTAACACATGTAGGGCAGAATGACCAAACATAATGGTTGATGAAAAAGTCCAGAGTCCAGCCATAAGGAGTAGCACAGGTAAGGTGGCAAGGCGGGGAATAGATGGCGTCTCGGCGAGGGCCTCCCCAGGAAAGGACCAAAGTCAACGGTGGGCCTGGGACCACCACTGCTAACCAACCTCAGGTCCCGTACCATCATCCGCTGGCCTTCCATCCACTCCACCAATAGGGTCACCATCGTCACCGTCATCGCCTCCGACGCCAAGGATGGAGTCAGCGCAGTCCTTAGCAGCCTTTGGGTGGGGCCGAGGCCTCCGCCCATGACAGCTAACCAAGGACCAGTCGTACTTCCTGCTGCACTCCAGGCCACGCCCGGACAGCCACAGTGTCACATTGGCCTCTGACTGAACTAAAGGCCAGGGACTGGCCACAAACAGCGCCAACCTCACCGCCATCGCTGCCATCACTCCCGATGCCCCCATCACTCCAGGTCTTCACTCCCGATGCCCCCATCACTCCTGGCGTCTTCAGGGCTGCCACTCCCGGATCAGCTGCAGCCTCAAAACAGTGCTCCAGCGAAGCCTGGGGGCTCCAGCTAGAAGCCGGGGGGGGAAATGTCATCGGGCTCACCCGTTGCAACCAGAGCCGCTGCTGCACCCCACTGGCACTTCCTCAGGCTCTGATGTACAAAAAAAACAGGGGGGGGAGAAGATGCCAACAATCCCCAGCTCACCCCAGCTCACCCCAGGACCCAACAAGTCCCACGCCGACGATCTCATCCGGCCTCCCCAGGGGAGGAAAGCACCATCGGGCTCATCGTCGCTGCGCCCGGAGCCGCTGCTGAGTCACGCCGACACCTTAGCAAGCTCTGTACATGCAGGAACCGGGGGAGGGGGAGATGATGCCAATCCCCGCTTGCCCCAGAGGCCAGCTAATCCCCCGCCGAGGGTCCCGTTCGGCTCCCCGAGCCCACCAGCGATGATGCAAGATACTGGGGTTACAAAAAACCCTCTAAAAGCCCTCTCGGACCACTTGAACCCTCCACCTCGCTCCGAGAGTCAGCAGAAGCCAGCCATCTTATCAGGCATGCGCAGAAGTATGATCTGAGGTATGATCTGAGGTATCTTTCTATCATTGCATTTGCTTTCTCTGCTGTGCCATTCGTGCTTGGATGGTAGGCTGAACTCAATCCCTGGGATGACCCTAACAACTGGAGGAATGCTCTCCAAAATTGTACAGTGAACTGTGCCCCACTATTGGATATTACTCATCGAGGGGTCCCATGCAACCGATGCACATGTCAGATAAACATATTAGCTAGGGTTTTAGCCAATGGCAATCCTTTACAAGGTACGAAATGTGCCTGTTTTGAAAACAAGTCAATAATAGTCCATATAACCATATATCCATTGCTGTTTGGTAACTCCACGATGAAATCCATGGCAATATTTTGCCATGGACATTGTGGTTCTGATACCATCTGTAATAGCCCTAATGGCTTATCCACTAAAGGTTTTGAAATAGCGCGTACATGACATCTCTTGATATATTGTTTTATGTCGGACCTCATTTGTGGCCACCAAAATTGTTGCCGGGTTAAATGCAGGGTCTTCAGAAACCCAAAATGTCTGGCCTGTTTATCATCGTGACACTTTTCCAATATGTACTGTCTCTGGTATGTAAAGCTTGTCCCCTTTCCATGCTAATTTGTCTTTATAGGAGATGGTGGCTGTATTGTCACTGAGCCATTTATCCGTTCGCGTTGCTTCACGTAACTTATTCTGTTTTATGTTTTTCAATCGTATAGCTTGTCCCATATTTCTGGGTATCTTATCTGAAATCAGAGGCTGAATGATCACATCTCGAGGCTCGTTGTATTGCGGTAAGCGGGACAAAGCATCCACCATAAAATTTCAGCCCCCCGGTACATGACGCAGCTGGAAATTAAACCTTTTAAAATACATAGCCCATCTCACTTGTTTGGGGGATAAACACCGTGGCTTCTGCAATGTCTCTAAATTCTTATGACCCGTCCAGACCTCGAACGTTTTCTTCGTATCCTCCAACAAATGTCTCCAAATTTGCAATGCCCATTTCACTGCAAATGCTTCCTTCTCTCAGATCGCCCATCCTCTCTCTGTTGATGAGAACTTACGGGATACATAAGCACAAGGTTGCAATTTTTCTTGTTCATTTCGGTGTAGAAGGATAGCGCCCACAACCATGTCACTGGCATCTACTTGTATGATATATTGTTTCAGGGGCTCAGGATGTTTGAGAATCGGTGCCTGAGAAAATAATGTCTTCAAATTGTCAAAAGCTTGTTGACATGTTGTGGTCCATTCAATTTTCTGACTGGGTGTTGGTTTTGTTGATTGTTTCTTTGTTTTTAGCAGTTCTGTTAATGGCAATGCTAGGCTAGCGAATTGTGGTATGAACTGTCGATAAAAATTTGCAAACCAAGGAAACTCTGCACCTGTTTACGGGTTCATGGGACCTCCCAACCCATGACAGCTGTTATTTTGCTGGGATCCATTTCCAAGCCATCATTTGAAATACGATATCCAAGATAATCTAGTTTGTTACAGTGAAATTCACATTTTGACAACTTCACGTATAACTTGGCATCTAATAACTTTTTTAGGACAGTCCGTACCAGCTGTACATGTTCTTCCAAAGTCTGCATATAGATTAGGATATTGCTCAAGTACACAAGCACCCTCTGATAGCTCAGTACCTCATTGATTAGCTGCATGAATATGGCAGGAGCACTCTGCAACCCAAAAGGCATTACTTTGAACTGGAAACTACCCAGGGAACAATTGAAGGTAGTTTTCCATTCATCGCCTTGTTTAACACGTACTCAGTAATAGGTTTCATGCAGATCCAACTTTGTGAAGATTTTTCCGGTAGCCAATGTGGCCAACAATTCGCTAATTAATGGGGGGATATACATTCTCCACACACACAGCATTAAGTCCTCTAAAGTCCACACAGAAATGCAAACTTCCATCCTTCTCCCGGAATAGCACCAGGGTGGCGATGTGTGATCTGCCAAGTTGTATAAAGCCACGGGCTAGGTTTTTATCTAAGTAATTCCTCATCTCCTCCAGCTCCTTTGGAGTCATGGCATACACACGGGGCTTAGGCAATTTCACTCCAGGGATTAATTCTATGGCACAATCAGTTCTGCGGTGTGGGGGCAGAACCTCACACTCTTCTTCACTGAACACCTGTGCTAAATCTGCATATGCAGTTGGGTAGGGGAGGTTTTGTTGTTGTTCCACTATGGTGGTTACTGACTCTTTCCGTGCATTCTCTGTCGCATTTTCTGGACCTGGATGAGGGGATTCTGGTCCTACCACCAGTTATAAATGACAACAGCCACCTTCCCACCATATAATGGGCTCCCATTTATCCAACCATGCTAATCCTAAAATTAGGGTCTCTCGCATATGTGGGACAACAATAAACCATAAATATTCCCAATGAGCCCCAATCTCAAGCTTCATAGGGGCAGTCATTGTTAGTGCTGGGGTCCCATCAAGTAAGGACCCATCCACCTGTTCAAACTTCATCGGCGTAGGCAGCTGCTCCACCCGTAAGTTTAACTCATCCACTACCCGTTGACTAATAAGGCACCGAGTACAACCCGTATCTATCAATGCCCCATATTGAACTCTCAGTCCCGACTCCATACCTTCTAATACCACTGGTATGATAAAAGGTCGCACTGGTGCACACACCATAGAATCATTGTGACTGTCCTCTCCACTATCATACAAACCTGATACAACCCTGGGTGGGCTCCTCTCAGGTAATGGATGCTGTTTCGATGGTGATGCTTCCTCCTGCATTTTCTGTGTAAGTCCTTGTGATCTTTCAGTGCCAACACTCCCCTGTTTCCTAAATCCGGCTTTCATAACTGCTCCAACAGGTGCTTTTGCGGTTTGCTTCATGTACTCATTCGCAATTGTGGGACATTCCAGAGCCCAATGCCCTATTGCATTGCATTGGAAACACCGGATAGGGGGTCAACCCTTACAACCCTGGGAACTGTCACCTGGCCTGTTCCAACCCTCCATCACAGGAACATTTGTTTTAGGTCCTTTTTGGAATGAGTCAGGCTTGGGTCTGAACTCTTTCAGTCCAACTTCTAACTCCAGTTAGTGGTCCAGTTCTGTACCACTTCGACAATAGTTGAGGCACACCTCTATACAGGCAAGCCTGCCATAGACTATGATCCAGTGAAATTCCCAGATCAGCAACCGCTCGGGCCAAGATCTTAATTTACCTGCTAATCACCGGAATTCTCGTACATATTCAATTGCAGGCTGCCCATCTTGCTTTAAAGACATAATGGCTTCCTCAGTCTGATGTACATGAGACCTGTCCTCAAAATGATTGCGAAGAGAGTCTAGGAATAGACTTACATCCACCAACTCTCTAGCCCGGTCACTATGTATGATGTGAGGGCCACCACCCAATCCGCAGCATCCCCGATCAGTACTCCAGTGATAGCTACCACTATGGACCATTGGGACAGATGACAGGAGGCATACAGTTCCAGGTGATTGACTATCTGGCTGAGGAACAATGCAATACAGTCTGGGTTACCATCAAAAGTAGTCTGCAAGGGTGGTGGTCCCCACATCATACATTGTGGCCATTGGCCAGACATTTCTTGCTGACCCCAGGAAACCTCATGCTGTCTATGGTGAGATGGTGATTCTCCCCGAGCCAAACTGGATGACATATGCTTTGTGCTGGCTGTCCTGGGTTCTGATAGTCTTACTACAACAGCTAATGAAGAATCAAACCCAGGAGTAACATCACTTCCACTCCGTCTACCAACATGTTCTCTTCCTTCCTTAGGGACAGGACTGAAATATGATGTGTCATCAGTATGAGCTCCTGACCCATCCCACTTACTCCTTGGACTAGGATCATGTATACTTAGATCTCCATACTTCAGTTGCAATAGTTCTATAGTACTGGCTCCCAAGCTGGAGGTGGATGTACTCCAGACATCATCCTCTAATATCCTTTTTTCCCTCCATTTTTCAAACACACCAGCATTGAGAGGTGCAAATGCAGGAGGCTTTCCATGAATGCCTCACCCCCCCCCACTCCTCCTGGGGCTCCACCTCACTCCACCGGTCCTCCCGTATCTTGGGCCGAACAATTTTCCATGCCTCCTCCTCCAAGTCTTTACGTTGCTTGGGACTCGTAATCCTCTGTAGATCCTTGGGAATGTCCCCAGAGTCACCAGTAGATGGCGTATCCGCATTTCAAAACTCATCACATTCATGCACCCCATCTTCCCCTGGAGACACATCTACCTCCTCTACTCCTGCGTCGAAAGGCAACGAGTCCACGTCTGTACCTTCAGCCATCACGTCTCCAAACAACAACACCCACAGCGGAGACGTTTGAAGGAAAAGAGGTGAGGAGTCATTTGAAAAGACTTTTGTGGGTAGAACTGACTTTCTCTCACTCTCAGCTATTCCGTCAGGTTCTGGATAAATGAAACAACCAAAGCTGTTCATGAAGTGTATTTTTATTCGTCCATACACTGCTCCGGACTCGAGTAACAACGAATAGCTATATAACATTGAAGTCAGCTCTGGCGCTCATCACAGCCAGAGCTGTATTTATACATAAGCAAATAACTTAATGAGGATAGCCACCAGATGGAGGCTACTAGGCAATATCCAGCTGGTATTCACTATCCTAGTTACCGCGCAACATTCCACACTCCACCACCAATCCTAGTGCCTCTATATTGAAGTTGTCCCCCATAATTAACATTACCCCATAGCGAAATGTCCACATCCATCTCAGCTGCTTGTGACAGCTCAACATTCGACGGATCATCATCGGGTTGCCCCCTTATCAGTTACATATTCAGGCACTCCCTGGTGTTCAGATGAACGCTGGTGTCATGGCACTAGGCATGCCGTGGGGACGTGACAGAGGCATTTAGAATTGTCCTCACTACTAAAAGGTCAACTGTCTGATATCAAAGAGAGATTCTTTTCTGAGTGGCTCCAGGATTACAAGCTGCTATTTCTAGAGAAATGTATTTGGCCTCATTTGAACCAATATTTAGGAAAATGGCAAATATATGCCTTCCACCAAGCTTTGAACTGTTAACTAATTTTATTAGTATTGGTTTTAATTGTATTGACTTTAGTTTCATATTTTATATTTTGTATTTTGTTTTACTGTTGTCAACTACCTTAAGTATTTCTATGAACAGCTCTGGTATAAATAAAAGAATTCAATAAATAAAGCAAGTTAGTTCCATCCACTGGGGACACCAGAATGCAACTTTGCCTATCATACTGGATTTTAATACGTTAAAATCCAAATATGTCTAGCAACTCTTAACTAGGTCAAAATCCTTTTAAAAAAACTCCTCCTAGGCCTCAAGTTACTTTAAAAATTAAGCTTTTTAGTTGGTTCACTAAGCTTAAAATTCCAGCAATGCATTTTGATTTATTTCTTCTGAAAATAACTTACGTATCTCTCCACAGAATCTAGTGGGGTCAAGGCAAATCTAAACCTTCTGAAGAATACCATTAGCTGCCATGACTAATTTAATGCTTCTTAGGCATTAATCTACATTCCACTTTTAAAATTCAGGGTTAAAATGGATTCTGTCCTCCTTTTATAGTGATTATTATCAGAATAGCAATCTGAAGGATACAGCTCCATTGCAATATACATTTTAATACAAATTGCAGGAAAATAATAATGAGAGGAAGCTAATGATTTTTTATCTGGCTAGTGGATATCTCCTGGAAAGCAGAATGGGCTTTCTTATGAATGTATGACTTCAAACCCAATTCTAATAAACTACATGTTATGTATGTAGGTTTGAATGTCATTGGTTTAGTTTGAATTGTTCTTGTAAAATGTCAAATAGGATTGGTTTAAAAAGTGCGGGAAAACCCTGCACTCTGATTGGCTGGCAACTATGGCTGCTGGCTATAAGTAGCAGCCTTAGCCCAGCCAAGTTGGGTCCATTCGAGCTGTAGTCACTAATAAACTCTTCACTGAAGATCCTCGCGTCTGACTCTTCATGCAAACTTAACACTGGCGACGAAGGTGGGATTCCCCTGAAGAGAAGAACGACATGGAAGACAAGCAGAAGAGCGAGATGGCTGCGCTGAACACCCCCCCAGCCCCGTTCGATCTGGTGGCAGAAGACTGGGAATCGTATGCAGATCGCTTCCAAATGTATTTGGAAGGAAACGACCTCGCCGAAATCTCCGAGAAGCGGAAGAGGGCGGTCTTCCTTACGCACTGCAGTCTGGCAGTCCTCAAGATGGTGAAGACATTGGCGGGAGCTGCAGACGTGAAGGTAATGGAATGGCCTGATTTAGAAAAGCTTTTAAGAGCCCATTACGCCCCACAAGTATCGTGCCTCATTAAGAGACACGAGTTTTACTGTCGGGATCAAGGGGAAATCGAAAACGTTAACGACTTCGTGGCAAGCTTAAGAGACATTGGGGGTGCATGCGAGTTTAACAGTTTGGAGGAGGCCATGCACAATAGGTTTGTTCTAGGCCTCAAAGACAAGCTGCTTCAGAGCAAATTATTATTAAAACCTAAGATCACGTTAAAGGAGGCCATAGAAGAGGCCTCCTCAGCAGAAGCCACTAAGTCCTCAGTGGCAGCCATGAAGAAAATTAACAAGGCCTCAAGCCATCCTGATGTGGAAAAGTCCACAACAACTCATTGCAAGCAGATAGATTCTGAATCAGACTGTAGTGAGGTGGAGGAAGGAATTTATAGACTTAGAATGGAAAAGAAAAAGAAAGACCTGGGAAGGAAAAGGCAAGACTTTTATTGCAGAGGTTGTGGGGGCCACCCCGCACTGAATGCAAGTTTCTTGATACCATCTGCCTTCGTTGTGAAAATAGAGGACATTTAGCAAGAGTCTGCAAATCATCCAGAACTCCTCCACACAGAAGAAAGTTTCCTGACAAAGATTTCAAGCCTAACAACTTCAGTGAGAAAATGGGGCGCAACTCAGAAGCAAATGGGAAGAATGAAACTCATCAAACAGTCACCAGTGGTCATTCTTTAACCTTGAGAAGCAGAAAAGTACATGTGAAGGTACTCATTGAAGGAAGGCCTTGCCAAATGGAAGTGGACTCAGGCTCCTATTTAACTATGGTGTCATGGGACACTATTCACAGGCTACTTCCCAACATTCAGAAGAAACATTTCCAGAAGCAAGCACTGACTCTTAAAGACTACCAAGGGAACAAGATTCCAGTAGTTGGAACAAGAGAATTCAACATGAAGTTTAAAGGCCACACCAAACGCTTGCCCCTGACCATCGCGGACAAGGATCGCCCAAGCTTGCTGGGACTTGAGTGGTTCAATCCACTAGGCATCGAGGTGACTGGCATCAATCACGTGAGCAACTCTGAATGGGAGGAGGCCTTGAAGTCTGAGTTTCCAGAGGTCTTCAGCGATGGATTGGGCAAGTATATGGGGACCCCTATCACTTTCAATCTAGATCCCAGGGTGCCCACAATTTGTTTAAAGCCCAGAAGGGTCCCATTTACATTAAAGGAAAAAATTGATGCACAATTAGACAAATTAATAGCTCAAGGGGTTTTAGAGCCCACTGACCACTCCAGATGGGAGACACCCATAGTCACACCAGTCAAGACTGATGGGTCAGTAAGAATCTGTGGAGACTATAAGGGGACACTGAACCATGCGCTGCAGCAGAGCACATACCCAGTTCCAGTGGTGCATCATCTGTTACATTTACTTGGCAGGGATACAGTCTTTGCCAAATTGGATCTGGCCCAGGCATATCAACAACTAACAGTTGATGATGCCACTGCAGAGGCCCAAAACATTGTGACTCATAGAGGTGCCTTCAAATGTAAAAGGTTACAATTTGGAGTAAGCGTGGCACCAGGCATCTTTCAAAGCCTTATGGAAAGAATGCTCCAAGGACTGCCAGAGGTAGTGCCTTACTTTGATGATGTGTTAATCTCTGCTGAAAATGACACTCAGTTACAAGAAAGACTCAGAGAAGTCCTTACCAGATTCAGGAAAGCGGGGTTAAAAGTCAAGGAAGAAAAATGCACTCTTAAAACTGACAAGGTTGAGTTCCTGGGCTACATGATTGACAAGCATGGCATCCACCCTACAGATGCCAAGGTTCAAGCAATCAAAGAAGCCCCTAGACCTAAATGCAAAACAGATTTGCAAGCCTTCCTTGGACTCATTAACTTTTATCACATGTTCCTACCTCAGAAGGCAACCATTGCTGAACCATTGCACAGATTACTTGACAAAAAGTCTGTTTGGGTCTGGGGAGGAAGGAACAATCAGCATTTAACAGTATTAAAAGACTAATCACGTCTGATGCTGTACTGATACAGTCCTCTGAGAATTTGCCTGTTGTACTGACTTGTGATGCATCCCCCTTTGGAGTGGGGGGGCCAGGCTTCCCAGCGGAGAGAAGCCCCTATTGCATTTTACTCTCGACTTTGACCAAAGCAGAGAGGAATTACAGCCAATTGGACAAGGAAGCATTGGCAATTGTTACAGCTGTCAAGAAATTTCATGAATATCTGTATGGGAGAACATTTACCATTGTTACAGATCACAAACCTTTGTTAGGCATTGTGGCAGGAGACAAACCTACACCTACTATCCTGTCACCAAGAATGCTGAGGTGGACTGAATTTCTTGCTGCTTATTCATACAAACTTATCCACAAGCCTGGCAAGGACATTGGACATGCTGATGCACTGAGTCGTTGCCCACTTCCTTGCCACAAGGAGGACTTTGAACCTGAAACACACACCTTTTTCCTAGAAACTGTTGCCAAGCTTCCAGTGCATGCTGCTGAAATTGCCAGAGAGAGACTGCCAAAGACACTTTATTGGCTCCTGTTATAGGCTGGATTAAGAAAGGCTGGCCTCTTCAAGATCTACCTCACCTGGCTCAACCTTTTAAGTCCAGGCAAACTGAATTATCTGTATTAAGAGAATGTATTTTGTGGGGTAAGAGGGTGGTTATTCCTACAAAACTGCAGGGAGGTTTTGGAAATGTTACATGAGGGTCATCCAGGTATTGTAAGGATGAAGGGATTGGCCAGGAGATGTATGGTGGCCAGGTATTGACAAAATGGTTGAAAACTGGGTTGCATCTTGTCCCAACTGTCAGGTAGTCAGGCCTGCCCCACCTCTCGCCCCCCCACAGGAATGGGAATGTCCTAGGGGCCCATGGTCCAGGATTCACATTGATTTTGCTGGCCCTACCAGAGGGCACACCTTTCTTATTATAGTAGATGCATATTCCAAATGGCTAGAGGTAATCCCCATGGCATCCACCACAACTGATGCTGTAATCAAGCAGCTCAAAACCCTTTTTGTAACCCACGGGTTACTGGATGTTCTTGTCTCTGACAATGGCCCTCAATTTACATCTAACCTCTTTGAATCCTATTTAGCACAACAGGGTATCAGACATGCCCTTACTGCCCCTGGGCACCCTTCGGCTAACGGCCGGGCTGAACGCATGGTACATTTTACCAAGGAGAAGCTTCAGCAACTGGGTCCTGGGGACATCACTGAGAAAGTTGAAAAACTTCTTAGTGTTCAGCACATCACTCCTAACCTATCTAATAACTTATCCCCAGCAGAGTTGTTGATGGGTAGGAAACTTAGGTCTTCACTTGACTGCCTTCATCCCACTTATGCACCCAACGCACCACTAGATTCCACTTCCAAAGTTCGCACATTCAGTGTAGGTGATTCTGTTTATGCTAAGAACCTTATGGGTGAACCTTTGTGGATTCCTGCTTAGATAACTCAAATCACAGGCCCTCGTTCTTACAGGGTACAAACAGAGGATGGCCTCCTCTGGAGCAGGCACATTGATCAACTTAGATCCAGGTTCTCTCAGGAACATCACACTTGTTCCTCACCTGATGTCAATTCTAGGGGGGAAGGGGAGGAACAGGAGGAAAATCAGCAAGCAAGAATCCACCCCATGTGTAATGAGCCATTATGACAGGAACCATCCCAAAACCTGTCACAATGCCAAAATCCATCCTTAGAAGTGGAAGATTGTACATCACCACCTGACTTGGGTGCTGACATTGGGCTGGAGATGGGTTGGGAGGAGAGACCAGATTCTAACAATCAAACAGGGTCTTCTTTCACAGGAAGTCCCAGTGGGGAAATGTCAGCAGACACATTTCCTCTCTCACTGGGTGAGAATGTTAAAACTTCTGAACCACGAAGGTCTCAACCTAAACGCAAGACCCCCACCTATTTAAAAGAATACATTAGATAGGTTGGGGTTTGGTATGGACTGAACCTAGTGGGGAGGGGTGTTATGTATGTAGGCTTGAATGTCATTGGTTTAGTTTGAATTGTTCTTGTAAAATGTCAAATAGGATTGGTTTAAAAAGTGCGGGAAAACCTTGCACTCTGATTGGCTGGCAACTACGGCTGCTGGCTATAAGTAGCAGCCGTAGCCCAGCCAAGTTGGGTCCATTCGAGGTGTTGTCACTAATAAACTCTTCACTGAAGCTCTTCGCATCTGACTCTTCATGCAAACTTAACACTACACATTTTGCTCCTTTCTTTCCCTCCATAAATGAATTCCTTGTATTTCCTTACACTTCTTGGTTCTGGAAAGGGATCTTGATTTTCAGAAAATCAATTTACAATGGCACAATTCTCATGACTCTAAAGTAAGCGTTGTCATGCCCCTGGTGCAGACTGACTCTGAGGAAGAGGAGGAACAGCCAACAGGGAGTGGAAGTGTGGCTCCAGAGGTGGTAGAGGAGGCTGGGGAAGGGCAGAGGCTGCCTGAGCAGTCGGAGGAGGACTCAGGCCCATCCACTATCCATCCTAGGGCATGAAGAGAGAAGAGGATCAGGGTAAAACATGGAGAGGGCCATGATCCTCTTCAGGGGATGCAGGTGTGAGATCTACATAAAAGGTTGGACCTGCGTGCTAACAGACGCTGGAGACAAATGTGTTTTATTAGTGTTTTATTTGTAAAGAAGATTTATCTTGGTTGGCGTTCTTCCAATGGACTGTCCCTGGTTATCTTCCTGAAGTTGGCAATTATCTATCCTGGTCTGTCGAGGAACTTTATTCAATGAGTTTTGTTTTTGATTTTTGCTTCATTATCAGCTCTTTGAATGTGAACTGTGATTCTTGCCTTTGAAATGTTATTTTGAAAATAGTTTACTCCTCCACTGTGAACAATTAAACAGTGAAGCCAAGTTGAAGGCATTAAAGGACTTTTAGTTACGTTTTGGGTTTTGTTATATTTCTGAGATACTCTGGGTTCTCACAGGCATTCTCAACTTCATGAAAATCTGATATATTATAGGATTGTTACTTCTGGTGCAGTTTTTCAGGACAAATAAATCTGAGGATCAATTCAAGAAGATTACTATGAATCTCCTGTCTAACCAGTATCTTTTTGGAGTCATCAAGCAGGTGCTTATAGGACTCTGTGAGGGAAGATGTGATAGAATGTTGTCTGGATTCCAGGAGGGAGAGAGTTCATTCCAGAGGAGCAAGAGACAGTACAGTTTAGTTCAGGGGACTTTAAACTTGACAGCTTTAAGACTTGTGGACTTCAACTTCCAGAATTCCTCCTCAAGTCATGTTAGCTCAGGAATTCTGGGAGTTGAAGTCCACAAGTCTTAAACTTGCCAAGTTTGAAGACTCTTGGTTTAGTTTATGTGGATGAGAGAGGGTAAAGACAGCTTCTCCTTAATAGTTTTCCAGAATATCTGTTTTATGGGTGCAAGTAGTCCATTTTGGTATGGCGAGATTTCTGTCTATAGGTGAGGACCACTAAAGGAAACAGCATAGAAGAATCTCAATGTATCTTTTTTTGGTTTTTGAAGCCTGACATAAAATAGCCAGTATTGTTCTTCAGCTATTAGATACATGGCTTTTTTTACTGGGATTATGTTAGGTAGAAAGTATGGAAAGAGGGAGGCTAAGCCTGAACATCCCAAGAGGGATGATTATAGCAAAGGGTTTTTGTTTTATTCTTTCACTGCTTTGATTGTTTTATTATTGGTTTATATATTGGTTTTATTGTTATTGTGAGATTCCCAGAGTTGCTTAAGATGGAAGGCCTTGCACTATAAATTGAGTGACATATAAATTTGAAATATAAATAAATTGTTTAAATAAATAAAAAGACTATGTTTCTCAAACTCAGCAACCTTAAGGTGTATGGACCCCAATTCCCAAGATTCCTCATGCGGCTGGGAGTCCTGAGAATTGAAATCCATATATTTTAAGTTTCTAAGGTGGAAAAACACTGACCTAGAACTCAGGGGTCAGAATGTGCTCCATGTTAAAGTCAAATATTATTATTCCTTTCAAAAACCAAACTGTAAGAAAAGAATGACTGTACATTGGAATAACCAGATATTAACTGAATACACCAAAAATCAAACACTTGAAGCCATTTCAAACAAAAGAAACCACTTGCCTTCCAACCCCACCTCACCAAGATTCCCTGGGTAAAGAACTCCCTGAGCGAAGATTTCCTGTCAGCTGAAAAGTCCTTCCCACTCTGTGGATCACATATCAGCAACAATTAACCCTTTACTTGCTGACTCTCATTACCTCAAAACTTATAACTTTTCTACCTCATTACCTATACCAATGATTAGATAATTAATTTCTATAAAATAATTAATTTATCACTGGTTTAATTGATTTATTGTTTTAATTGATTAATGTGATTAGAGTGTTTAGTGCAAATAGTGTGATTACTGTTTAGTGTAAAAAATCAGGATTCATGTAATTTAATTAGTAAAATTAGTGATTTAGAGAATTTAATTGAACAGTGTTATTAGTGATTAATGTAATTATTTGATTAGACTGATTGTTGCTTAGCATAATTATTTGACTAGAGAGATTATTGTAATTGATTAACTGGTGTGATATTGGCTATATTGATTACCCAAAATTGTTCATTAAGCAATTTAATCAACGTACTATCTCAACAAACCCACCATGCCAGTAAAAAAATCCAATGCCAAACCACAACCTAAAGAGAAAGAAATCCACACCAATAAACCACAAGACTCCTGCATATGCTTTATGTGCTTTGAAACTCTAAATGTTAATGAAAATTCCACCAAATGTTCTCTATGTGGAAACTATGCTCATCATGACTGCTTGGAATTGACCAAGCAAGTGATTCAATACCTAGAATCATCCAAACATGCATTTCAATATTTCTGCCCATCATGCAAACCCAAACTGGACAAACATTTAGCCTTGTTTGAAAGAGTTGATATCATAGAAACACGAATAACATCACGACACCATAGTAGCATCCCTGGACACTTTAAAAGAAAAATTAAATAACCTTGAAAAAAAAGACACAACACAAAAAACCATACCACTACTCAACAACCACAACCTAATCCACAAAAAACCATAAATATTGACAGCCCCCGACTTATGGAATCAACTGCCTCTGGACCTCCGTCTGGCCCCTGACCTCCGCACCTTCCGTCGCGATTTGAAGACCTGGCTATTTGACCAAGTCGGGCTGTGATCACCTTACCGGGGTGTGTGGGATAGTTTTAAATTTTAATTTGGGTTTTATTGGGCTTTAGTGATTTAATTTCTTTTTAATTATTTATTGTATTTATATGTTTTAATCTGTGAGCAGAGTCTTCGGAGATGGGGCGGCATATAAGTCCAATAAAATAAATAAAAATAAATAAATAAATCAAAAAAATAATGATATCCCAACCCTTGTCAGAGAAGCTGTTGAGTGCGAATGGAAGTGTCCAGACGCCATCTTATTCGGTCTAGAGAACATTAATAACAATGATGACATCACATTTGTCTGCAACATCATAAGTGACTACCAAGCATCAACCATCTCCCCTGATGAAATACTTGACATTTCCCACATTGGCCCAGAGTTCAAAAACAGAGACGGCTCTGTTGCCCCATGCTTCTGCAGGGTCATTTGCAAAAATGAATCAAGCAAACATAAATTCATTTATACTATTAATTCACTCACCAAAAATAACACCAACCATAAGAACCTTCGTTCTCGCCCTGACCTAACCATACAGCAACGTGCCCACTCCCACGAACTCCACACAGAACTAAAAAAATGTCTAGACAACGGAGAGAAGGACCTGTACATTGACTACTGTGCTGACTGTATCAAAAATAAGTCACACAACCCACAACCCAGCATCCAACCCTGCTTCAACCAATCCACCATCACCCAAGACTAGGCATGCATGCCCCTAACTACTTCAATTCAAACTACAAATGGCCTTAAATTCAAGCTACTCAATGCAAGAAGCCTTGTGAATAAAATACCTGAATTTCTCCTCTTACTAAATATGGCAAAATTCGACATCATATTTGTGTGTGAAACATGGCTCAACACATCTCTCCCTGACTCCATTACCTCAATAAGAGACTATCATGTTTATTGATCAGATTGTGAAATCCGTAGAGGAGGTGGTGTTGCTATCTTCTATAAAAAGTTGTTACATCTAAAAAACATCCAAGTTAACCAGGAGCTTGCTCTTCCTGAGACCATCATCTATGAACTGTCCTTAAATATCACATTTTGATTCTTACTATGTTACAGAGCCCCTGATTATGACATCGAACATGTAAACAAGCTAAATTCACTACTAACATGGGCAACATCCTGCCCACATACTTTTATCTTTCTTGGTGACTTCAATCTACCTCATATTAACTGGACCCTAAACGAATGTAACACTGAACCCATACATGCAGCCTTCTACAATGCTGTAACAAATCTGGGACTGGAACAACTAGTAACCAACAATACTAGACTTAACAACTGCCTCGATCTCATCTTCTGCAATAGTTTGAATTCAATTTACAGAATACAAATTATAGAACCCTCTTCCAACAGTGACCACAACATGATTGACTTTTGTCTCAACATACATCCGCACAAAAATAATCACAACAACGTGATCCCCAATTATAACTTCAAAAAAGGCAACTACGATCTTATAGACAACGATCTCTCATCCCTTGATTGGCAATCTCTATTACTGGATGCAATACTGTTGAAGACCATTACAATGTATTTTAAGTTGAAATCCAAAGAGTCATCAAACTATATGTACCAATAACAACTCCCAAAACCAGAAAAACCAGATTACCCATAACAATAAGGAAATTTCAATCCAAAAAGAGATCACTTTGGCAAAAAAACAAATCTGGTCATGTTGCCAACTTCAAAAGCCGATACAAAAATTTATGCCACCAGATAAAGACTGAATGCACCAATTATCACATTAAACAAGAGAAAAATCTTTTATGCACCAATTCCATCTGTGCTTTCTACAATTTTGTAAACAACAAACTAAAAGACTCAAGGTCCATCCCACCCCTGAAAGGACCTAATGGTAAAGACTGTAACGATAACACCATTAAAGCCAACCTCTTTAACACATTCTTTGGCTCAGTATTTGTAAACAGCAATGGATCATGCCCAATATTTTCTAGTCGAACCACAGACAACTATAATGATCTAATACATATCGATTTTACAGGAGACAATGTTGAAAAAGCACTACGCAATCTAAAACCATCTCTATCTATTGGACCGGATGGAATATGTGCCTACTTCTTTAAAAAGCTATCCACTGCCATCGCCAAACCTTTAAGCATAATCTTTGAAAAATCTTTCAGGACCAGCTCCTTGCCAAACCTATGGCACTAGCCACAGTCACCCTCATTTTCAAAAAGGGAGACCCCAGCTTAGTTGAAAATTACAGACCAATCTCCATATGCTGCGTCACCTGTAAAGTCATGGAATCAATTATTAACCAGTCCATTATCCTCCACTTAGAGACAAACAACCTACTCTCTAATAAACAATTTGGTTTCAGAAAAAAAAACTATCCTGTAATCTGCAACTCTTACACTGCAAAAACATATGGACTACACAACTCGATCAGGGCAAAACAATAGACGTAATCTACATAGACTTCTGTAAAGCCTTTGATTCAGTGATATACAACAAACTACTATTAAAACTAAAATCTTATGGTAACTCTAGATACCTGCATAACTGGATAGAAGCATTCCTCTCAAACAGACAACAAAAGGACAAAATTGGAAACGTCCTATCAAATTCTGTACCTGTCAACAGTGGTGTCCCTCAAGGCAGTGTTCTAAGTCCAACTCTCTTCATACTCTACATAAATGATCTCTATGATCATATTAAGAGCAATTGCATTCTCTTCACTGATGATGTAAAGTTATTCAACACCACAGATAATTCTGCTACCCTTCAAAAAGACCTTGACTATCTATCAGAATGGTCAAACAAATGGCAACTTCAAATCTCAACAAATAAATGCTCTGTCTTACATATTGGCAAAAAAATCAGAAAATAAAATACAAGCTGAATTGTCAAGACCTTGTTGATGATTCAAACTCTGTCAAGAACCTTGGAGTACTCATCTCAAATGATCTAAGTGCTAGAGCCCACTGTAACTACATAGCCAAAAAGGCATTAAGAGTTGTTAACCTAATCCTACATAGTTTTTTCTCTGGTAATATCATACTACTAAATAGAGCATACAAAACATTTGCTAGACCAATACTTGAATACAGCTCACCAGTCTGGAACCCACATTACGTATGTGATATTAACAAAGTAGAGAAAGTCCAGAAATATTTCACAAGAAGTGTTCTCCACTCCTCTACTCATTGCAGAATACCTTATGCCACCAGACTTGAGGTTCTAGACCTAGAAAACCTAGAACTATGCCATCTTCAGTCCGATCTAAGTATAGTATATAAAATCATACATTGCAATGTCCTACCTGTCAATGAATACTTCAGCTTCAACCATAACAATACAAGAGCACACAATAGATACAAACTCATGGTTAACCGCACCAAACTTGATTGCAGGAAATACGACTTCAGCAACAGTGTGGTCAATGTCTGGAATACTCTACCTGACTCTGTGGTTTCTTCTCCAAACCCCAAAAACTTTAACCTTAGACTGTCTACTATTGACCTCACCCCTTTCCTAAGAGGTCTGTAGGGGGTGTGCATAAGCACACCAAAGTGCCTACCATCCCTGTCCTATTGTTTCTTTTATTTTCTTATATGTATCCATGTATTTATAACTATGCTTATACTTACACCTATTATTTTGTAAGCAATTGACTAATCAGATAAATAAAATAAAATAAAATAAATATCCTGAGTGCATATAATGACCTTTTCTTTTTCACAACCGATCCTTAAACAAGTGTGGGCAAGAATATTCCCAATGATAGTGACAATTCCTGCTGCAAATTCATCATGAGCTGTCTCAAAATAATATTAAGCATACTTTACATAAAAATTAGATTTTAAAAGGGTAATAATGCAAACTTCGTGCCTAATTTTCAAAGAAAAATCTTTCTCCCCTCTGGATTATCTCACTCTTATAAAGTAAAGACGAACAATCCTTAGTCCTCAACTTCACCTCCTTGATAGAGCCATTTTCTTTTTTCATGTTAGAATATACAAGTACTGTATAGAGTTTATTCCAAATAAGGAGTAAATTTGCACTACTCTTGACTGACCCAGATAATCCCAAGTCAAATCCAGTAGTCTCTGTATACCTTGAATAAATGGGTTTTTCCCCTAAGTGTTGCAGCTGACTTAACTGTGACTAAGTGAAGTCAATGTATCAGTTAATTTTAACAGATATTGTGGTTTTCCTTGTGACAGACAGCTTGTTTTTTAACAGTCAGCTTTCCATGTGACATTTCATTTTTTTTTTGTTCTAGAAATATTTTTTACAATGTCCACAACATTCAAATGCCTTGATTTGCCTCAGCTGCTCTAAAGACTTGAAAGAAAATGCAGGGAGAGACAGAACCATGAAAATATTCATTTGCAAAGTTCAGAGCTAAACTGTGAAATTTGCTGTCAGGTGTAGTGGTGGTTTTAAAAACAATTCGACAATTGATTTGGTAATAAATGGCAATACATTACTTTGTTAATGATGGACAACATGCTTAAATACTAGTCTTAAGGAGCAATAGTAGAAAACTCTCATGGTGCTTCTGAACTTCCTGAATATAAATATGTTCTGTCTCCCCTTCCCTTCTCCAGAAGGTAAGGAAACTTGGCACCAACACCCGCACAGAGAGTCACACTGGCCTGTCTCCAAAAGCCAATTTGCTGCAGCTGATAAGACTCTTGGCAATCACACACGCTCTGACTGCCAAGTTCAGATCTGTCAGGTATCAGATTACTCACTGCGCCAGAAGGGGTTTTTTATTCCCAAAGTCCACGACAAAAAGCTCCTCCAGATACAGTTCAGTCACAAACAGAATTCTTGGATTGTTCGAACTTTGTCATGCACAGAGTTTGCAATGTAGGCACACCCACTTTTATACCTTGTGGCGTGTGGTCCAGCTCAATCTCTGGCCCTCCCCCGCCTCCTATGTTGCTGCTGACGTTTCTCCCTCCCAGCCGTGGCCATACCGATATGCGTCTCTCAGGCTGTTCCTCTTGGCTTTCCAAAGAAACCTGAGGCATTGCTAGGGAGGAAGGTCCTGGGGAGGAAGGCATTGTCAGGGAGGAAGGTCCTGGAGAGAAAGGTCCTGGGGAGGGAGGCAGTGTCAGGGAGGAAGGTCCTGGGGAGAAAGGCATTGCCCGTTTCTCCTCTTCATCATCCAGGTCCTCTTCCTCTGTCAGCACAGGCTCAGGAGGCGGGGCCACAACATAAATAGGTGGCCAAAAATGTCTTGGATTACAACGGGTTTTAATTTTCTTTCTTTCTTTCTTTCTTTCTTTCTTTCTTTCTTTCTTTCTTTCTTTCTTTCTTTCTTTCTTTCTTTCTTTCTGCACATAACTAACCAGCTGCTTTGAAAGAATCAGCAGCATCCAAGATTGTACAAGAAGGTATTTCTCACTGCATAAGGGTTGCCCTCTTCAATGTTCTGTGCAATTTTCACATTTAGTAGTCCAAATAAAAGGTCACAAGGGCATATGTAGGGCAGAGCATCTCAGTTCCTGGCACAACTGGCATATAAACCCAAGGTGTGTAAATGTTTTCTTAGCTTTCTTATTCATGGTTACCACCTGCTCTTGCAGCAGGACTTGAGTCCAAGTGGAGCCTCAGATTGAACACCAGCTCCAATTGAAGCAGTGCCACCCATCTAAGACCTGAGGTTAAAAACAAACATACCCTTGACATTGGAAAGCCCAAGCACACAGACCCACTCAATCCTGCTTGGATTGAGCCAAAATCCATTGTGTCACTTCCAGACCCCTATAGCCTCCAGGCACTAGACAAAACTCAGGTTCTGTCATAACATGGCATAACTCAGGTGGCCCAGAGCAGAGCTCAGATATCATCAGCTTTCATAGTGATGATACCTCATCCCAAATTGTCACATCACTTCACTCAGTGGCTTCATACATATATTAAATAAAAGGAGAGAGATAGAACTGAGTTCTAGGGCTCCCACAAAGTAGAGGCCATGAGCTGGACCTCTCCTATCAACAGCAACTGGAAATTACCCAGAGAAAAGAGCAGAACCACCATAACACCATGTCATCTAACCTCAACTCTCCAAGCTGATCAAGAATGGTATGATGATTGATGTACTGAAGACTGAGAAATCAAGAACAGAAAAGATGGATTCATTACCTCCATCCTGCTCCAGCCAGAGGTCATCCGAAAATATAATGAATATCATCTCAATCCCATATGCTGACCTGAATTCTGACTGAATGAAGTCCAGAAAATTGTCCTCATCCAGAGCTATTCGAAACCAGTTTCTTAAAAAAAAAAATCACTTTCCTAAAAATGGAAGTTGAGGACTAAACAAAAACAGTCCAGATTAGTTGACCTCTCACAAGATGGCCCCTTCCTCCATAAAAGCTGATAAGACTATCCTTTCCCTTAAGGAAGAATGAATTACTTCCCAGATCCAATCATGCAGTCTTGACCAGCCAAGAGGGGCATGAGTCTAACAGAGAAGTAGATGAATTGACAGCTCAAGAACCCTGCCTATTTTCCTGCAATAAAAATGCATTGCCAAGTTGACTAAGAAGAAGGCTGCCTGAAATTAGAACAATAAAGGCTTCAGCTAATCTTCATTCAACAGCTTATTGGGACCAAACTCTTTTGACTTTCAATTTATGATAAGTAGATTATTAATAAGCACACTTTTATTTTACAAGTTGCTTAAAGGATATTTACTAACCAAAGTCTCCAAAAGCATCAAAGATCAATTACAAGTTAGTTCTATCCCACAGATTAATTGTGTGACATGGATCCCTGACCTAACACTCTTATTGCCATATGATGGTCAGGAAATGATTATGGTAAATAAGACAGATCAATGTTGAGGCCACCAGAAGAGCAAAAAACAGAACTTTTTCTGTTTTTTTTTTAATTCATATTTATATCCCGCCTTTCTCTGGAGACTCAGGGCGGCTTACAATTTTTGAGATACAACCCAATGCACTCAGCAATAGCCTTCCTTCCATTGTATATGCCTGCTTATTACTAAGAGGCATTTTTACAAAGTCAGCTTATTGCCCCCAACAATCTTGGGTCCTCAGTTTACCTACCCCGAGAGGATGGAAGGCTGAGTCAACCTTGAGCCTGGTGGGATTCGAGCCTGCAATAATCACAGGCAGCTGGAACTAAGTGCTAGGCTATTAACAGCCTGCACCACCAAGGCCCTTTTTCTGTTTTTGAAGGAGGAGGAGGAGCAGGAGGAGCAGGAGGAGAGGAGGAGGCAGATCAATAACTACCATTCCATTATATGACAACAACACAGCTTTATGAAGTGTAAAAATATTTAATAACACTGTATGCATCACCAACAGTTATTACTATATATTAGATAATATTACTTTTCCATTAAAAAAAAACCCTAAGGTGGAATCTTAAAACAGAAAGTTCTCTAATGGTATCTTACAGGGTTTGTATACTTTTTAAAAATGCTATATTGGCATTGGTTTCAAGTTTTCATAGTTGTGAAAATTGGCACCAAGGCGAAGTTTTCTCAAAGATGCTAAATTAGTGAAGAGATAAAAAGTTCATCCTAACCTTATAGAAACAAATATGTACAGAGAAATAGTGTGCTGCTTTATATATCTATGGAGAAATAAATCCAGTAGAGCATGACCGTATACATAAAGAAGACAATCCTTTTTTCAAAGCTCTTAGTGGATAATCCCCTGTTTTAGTCTGATTTATTGGAATGCTTTCTGGCTTAGCTCTACCTAAAAGATAAAAAAGAGAGACCAGTAAGAACCTACATGCGTGTTTGATTATTTATTTATTCAATGTGTTTGGCTTCCCATCTCAACAAGTAATTTCCCATCATTTTCACACTAAACCAGTTGCACATGTATCCAAAATTATTTGAAAGCAGTGCTTCAGAATGTATGGGAGTGTGAGTTCAACACTTTTTTCAAGCAGTTACCTCTTTTTTAGGGTAACACTCACACATTCTGGAGCACCTGTTTTGAATTGTTTTCCAAGAACACACAGCCTACTGGATAGCTGGTTGATCTGCCACATAGGTCACTTAATCCACAATCTCCCTCCAGAACTTGGAAATGTATTCTATTTCTATTTAACTTCATCTATTATTAACAATAAAGAGTCTACATATACAAATCAGGATATGTGGATATTATGAAAACATTTTTCCAGAACTTGGTAATACATTGTCCAAGTATGTGTAGAACAACTGGCTATAACCTTATCTGTAATGCAAAAATACCATTGAATTGAATAAAGTTTACATTTACATTTTATTGGGAAAATGTAGGATAATACTCAGTATACATTACATTATACTTATTTATCTATGTTCAATGGGATCTACTTGTGTACAAATATACAATAAAGAATAAATCAGTTGAGTTCTAGATGTTCTGTATTGGTATAAAAATATTTTTTCCACTTCGTTTTGAAGTTCGTAGCAAAGAGTTAGATTCCAAGCTAGCATCTCCACATTTTCTTCATTTTCTTCACCTACAAATACACACAAATATTATGAAGTAAAGTTAAGATTGAAAGTATAAAGTATAAACTAAATATATGTTTTATTTGACTGGTTAGGCTTAGCATCTGGATTTTTTGAGTATAGTATAGTATGAAGTATAGTATGACAAGCGTTCTCGCTATAAACATTTTGGATCAAAAGGTTAATGTTTCTTGCAGCTCAACTGCTAAGATTAAACTCTCCACCACCATAGTTCAAATGAAATGAACTGCTCATTATGAAGGAGGAAGAGAAAGAGGAGGGGGGGGGGAAGATGGAAGGAAGGAAAGAAGGAAGGAAGGAAGGAAGGAAGGAAGGAAGGAAGGAAGGAAGGAAGGAAGGAAGGAAGGAAGGATTATCAGCAGTTAATTTCTCTACTTGATTGATGGATGTGAGGCTTTGTTGTGATTGTCTGTATGTTATATTACCTTCAGAAAAGGCCTTTAAATCTCATTTAAAATTCTCTTATTTTTTGCCATTGTAAAGATCAGAAGGATATGAAATACTGGTAGGAAGTCAAAGGTTAAAATCCATGGAAAATGAGTTCTTATGAGTGTACTGCAATCCATATTTTCTTAGATCAAGTAACTCTCATTCCATTTGTAAGTTTAACTGTAATATTTAAGTCAGACTCAACCCCTGATGATTTATTTAATTCAGACTAGCTTGCAAGCCATGAAATGTTCTGGTTTATTCCCCATCCAAGCACAAAATAGCTCTGATCCTGCTTTTTCCTCTGATTCAGTTACTGTTACACAGGTACATGAATGCTGATGTCTTTATGAGTTTATTAATTATGTTATCGCTCTTTTAATGCCTAGTGGATTTTCCTGTGCACTTTAGGACAAAGGTGCTTATTGAAAGCAAATGAGAAAATTTTACAAGAGAATTATCACACTCCCCATTTTCTAAGGAAAACCCTCTTTTTAGATAATACAGCAAAAGGCTCTTCACTTTGTTATAAAGTTTATTCAAATCATGAAACATTTGCCACTTTTTCCACTTGTACAAAGAAGTAAAACTCTTTAACTCGTATTTGATGATGTAAACACTACAGCAGTTTTCATGACAACCTATAGGCTCAACCAGGGGTGGGTTTCTACTGGTTTGCACTGCTTCTATAGACCTGGTTGTTAACATCACCAGTAGTTCTAAGAACGGGTAAAACTGACCCCTGACCCCTGCTTGCCTCCCTCCTGCCCTATCCGCTCTCAGTAAAAAACCCAGTTTTTTAAAAACTGAGTTTTTATGCGATGCACGAAAATCTCTCATTCTCCCCACCCACCCCTCCCTTCACTGCCCCCCCCCACCCCTATCCGCTCTCCAAAGTTGAAAAAACCCAGTTTTTTAAAAAAAACATGGTTTTTTTTTACTGTGCATGCACAAAAAACCCTTCCTCATTCTCCCCTGCCTGCCCCTCCCTTTGCTGCCCTGGCCCCCACCCCATCTGCCTCTCCAAAGTTGAAAAAACCCATTTAAAAAAAAACCAGGTTATTTTACTGCACATGCATGAAAATCCCTTCCTCACTCTCCCTCGCCCCCTCACCCTGTCCCTACTTATAGCGCATGTGCGCTAAGTACAAAATTTTTCCCACCCGGCACCATCGCTCACAGCAGCAGCTGCAGCAGCAGCCAAGCCAGCCACCCAACCATCGCTGCCTGCCTTCTGCCACCCTGCTGAGTGAGTGAAGGTAAGCCGCAGCCCCGATCGCCACCACCGCTAACCGTCCTCGCCTGGCCAGCCTGCCTCCCAGGCCTGCCTTGCCTGGCCTGCCTCCCGAATCCCGGCCGCCTTAAAGAAGGCACAAGCCCCAGCCACTGCTAGCCGTCCTCGCCCGCCCGGACTGCCTATCCCACCGTCCTCTGAAGATGTGGATCCATAAGTGTGACCTCCAACCCAGTCGCCTACCTACTGCCACCAGTCCTGGTCAATGCCCACCACCCTTGACGACTCCCGGGATGCCCAACGCCCTTGCTGATGCTCCCTGCCTCACCTGCCCCCATCTTCCCTCACCAGTGGTGGCGTGGCCCTCCATTGTTTCTGCCTTGCCTCCCCACCACTGATTGGTAGTGAGGAGGCAGCTCTTTCTGGCCCAGTCCTCTACCTACCAACTCCTGGGCCGGGCACCACTGCCTTGCTCACATGGCGGCCGCCATCTTGGCTAGGCCACCGCCGCTGGCCCACCACCTTCCCTCGCACACCACAGCCCAAGGGTTGCTGCCTTGCCTTCCCACCACCAATTGGTAGTGAGGAGGCAAAGCAGCAGCTCCTGCTGGGGCAGTCCTCTACCTCCTCCTGCCACTGCCACCGCCAGCCCAGTCGAGAGCCAACTCCTGGGCCAGCCATCCTCGCTGCAGCAAGCTAGAAGACTGAGGAGGACCCCGGCATAGTTGGCTAGTCAACTTGCCTGTCTCCTTTTTGGTAAGTTGCTTTTTTATATTTATGTATTTTTTTAACTATCTGTTTTTGTTTTTATTAATCATAAAAACAAAACAGATACTAAAGAATAAATAAACACATAAATAAAAACTATTTTACTATTCATCTTGATGTTTCCTTCTCCTTTGCTTAAAGAATCATCAAGATGAATAGTAAAATAAAGGGACTTGCGGGTTGAGCCCTCTCGCTAACGGGCGGCGGTTTGCAATCGTCCACGACCGCAGCCCGGCTCTTTTGTCTGAGAGCCCTGATCCTTACGGTTCGGGGCTGAAGCTGCCTCGTAGGGGTGGCGGAGAAAGGGAAAGCTGCCAGACAGAGTGAGGGGAGCCGCATCTCCCCCCTTTGAGTCTGGTCTTTTCTCTCCAAAGACGACAAGAAGCGGTGGTCAATATGGCCACCTTGAAGAGAAGGTCTCAACTGGATTAAGATTTGTGCAGGAGGAAAGAAAGAAGTTGACAGCAGAAGAATCAGGAGTATTGGAAGGTAAAATCAACAAAGGTACCCCGGGACTAAGATAAAAACAAGCTTTTTAAAAAAAAGAAAAAGAAGCGGCGCAAGTATCAAGTGAAGGGAAAAATAGTAAAATATTTTTGACAGCTATAAGGGGCTTCGAACCAGGAAAGGTAGAAGCCGGTGTAAGAATTTAAGTTTGAGGCTTGAAAAACCCTGAATATTAAAATAAAAGGAAAGGGAGAAGATTTTGTGTGATAGAAAGTGCCACTCAGTGGATAAAACTGAATTTAAAGAAGAAGGAAAATATCTTGTTCCTTTGTGGATTGGAATTGTTACAATTTTAAACAAATATTGAAACAAAAAAGCAAGAACTACAGAAGGTGAAAGTTTGAACTTAAATAAAAGACAGACTGCTGGACTACCTGGTGACATTGATACAGACTCTGCTGGGTTGAGATTTTTAAAAATTTAAAGAAGAAATAAGGAAAATAAAAACTTTTACAAGGAATTAAAAATGGAATCTAAAAGCATGAAAGAACTGCTACAGGAAGTGACTGAATTAATTTGGCTCTTGGTCGAAGACATGGAAATGGCGAACAAAGAACAAGAAGAAGGAATCCTGGAAAGGGAGGAGTCAGCACAAGGGAAAGCCATTTTAAAGAGACAACTAACACAAAGATCACTACAAATAAAAGGGAAAGGAAGGATGGTCCAAAAAATGAAATCTAAGAAAGCAATTAAAAAGGGGAACATTTATGGAATTAGACAAGGTAGAAAGGCCCAGAAGAAAAGAGAGCAGAAAGGTAATGAGCAAGAGAGAGGGATTCAAATTGGATGGAGAAGGGATATAGCAGAAAGAGGAGGAGGGGGAACAAGAAACAGGAGCAGAAGATAGAGAAATATGGGAATTATATAATGAAGAAAGAAACTCGTTTACATAGAGATAATGGCTAAGGTATTAAGAAGGGGGTTCTGCATGGAGAAGATGGGTAATAAGAATATACCGTAATTATTAAAATATAAAACAATAGAGGGGCTACTGACAACAATTTTTTTTAGATGAAGGTACACTCACTTTTTACTTATAAAAAAAGGTAAATGTTGATTAGATAAATTGAATTAATTGAAATAATTTTTGAAGATGTTTAAAATGAGATTTGTCAGTAACCAAGGTTAATTTTTTTACTATTACTTTGAAATTATAAATAAATTTTAAATTGGGGGGATATGTGTTGCAGAACCCGACTGAAAAGATATATAATGTTATGTAGCTTTTCTTCTCTTCTTTTTTCTTATTCTATCTTTTGCCTCAAAGGGAATGATTATTATAATGTTATTATGTTAATCACTGAGGTGACACTTTCAAAGTAGTAAAGGGGGATAAGTCTAGGTTTTTTAATTCTTTTTGTGTTAAAGCTTGTATTGATTTAGAATTATGGAAAGAATACGTGATGAAAGGGAAAATCTGATGGATAAAAGAAATATGTAAATGATAAAAGAGCATTAATAATGTGAAGATAGTTTAAGGATAGATATGGATAAACTTTATTCTTTATATGATGAGCAAACATATTGTTATTTTTAAAAGAAATATAAATGCTTAAGAACTATTTATAATAATTTGAAATGAAATGGGGTTATATAGATTGAGATTAAGATCTGAGACTAGGACTAATTTGTTTGGCTCTTTGTTTGCAAAAAATGGAATGGAAGTAAAAATGGGATAAAATACCAAGTTAAATGTTAAAAATACTATAAAACTATTGTCATATTTGCATGTAAAAGTGATGACCCGGAAATATGCTGTCTACTGAAAAGAGACTTATTTAAATTGTTAAAAATAGAATAAAACTTGTTTGAAAAAAAAAGATGAATAGTAAAATAATTTTTATTTATTTATTTATTTAGTATCTGTTTTGTTTTTATGCTTAATAAAAACAAAACAGATAGTAAAAAAATAAACACATAAATAAAAAAAGCAACTTACTAAAAGGGAGACAGGCAACTTCTTGTTACATTGATGTTGTTATACATTATCTCTTTCTGCTTAAATCAATATATAGCAACATCAATGTAACAAGAAGTTGCATGCATACATAAATGGAATTTTTGTTTCACTAAAAGTGTTTTTTTAAACATAAACAAAACAAACATAAAACATAAACCATCTTCAGTTACATAGTGTGTTGGTTGGTACAAATCACTTGTGCACAATTTCTGCAGTCTTTCTCTTCCAATTTGCATTAATCCTTATATCATAAATCCACTATATATATTTATATTATTACTATTAATTACTTACTAGACTACTAATATTACATCATTTTATGCGAGCAAATCACCATTTTTACTTAATCTACTTTATAATGTTCATTTCATCATCACCAATTTATTCTATAACAATATATCCTTACTTTACCTTACCTCTGTAATTTTATTATACTTATATTATAAAGTATTATAAAATATTTCATAAATGAAAAAGCAAAGCAGAAACAAATATCAATAAGAACAGCAGTGTAACAGAAAAATTATTTAAATTTCTTTGTATTGGCTTATTTCTAATTTTGTTAATTATATCAACATGTTTATAATTATCAACCTCCTGTATTTAATTCATACATAGAATGATCATTCTCTGCCTGATTTCTACCTCTTATCTCTATCCATTTCTGCACACTGTAATTTTTTTATTTCATTTTCATCTATGGGGATCTCTTCGTTTTTCCACTGTTGTGCAAAAATAACTCTAGCTGCTGTTAACACGTGTAACATTAAATATGTCTTGTACTCCCTTTATGTGGGTACCAACAAAAATATTTCTGGTTTTAAAATTTAAATCTGTATGTTGCTTTACCATTTTTGCTAACCTGGGCACTATATCCTCTTGAATAGCTACACTAGCAGTGCCCAATACTGAATTCATATATTCCAGTTTTTTAAACTGAGGAATAAATTTCAGAAAAAGAATTCAGTATTGCTCTGTGAATGTGCCTATCAATTCCATTTGTAATCTAACTTCTTAGATGATTTTGTACTATTATCTTTTTTTTGTACTATATATATCTGCATAAGGCTGTAAAAAGCTTCAGTATATTTTTAAGCTGCATTCGAAAAAGGTTAGGTGACCAAACATGGCTTCCCCCTGGCTTCTCTCTCTCTGCTATAGAGAGAGCATTCCATCCTGGACTGTTGGTCCAGGTAAGTAGTCTTGGCTAGGAAATATTTTTGTGCTACCACTGGCACAAAATAACAAACTCCCTTGGTTTTTTAATAGTATTTCCATTTTAAGTGTTTCTTTTTCAATTAATGAATTGTAATTATGAAAATATCAGCCATTCTTTTATATACACAGTGCAACATCTTTTTTATAGACTGTCATTTTCAAATCCACTTTCAGTTCCGCCTCATTCTTGTCTGGTGAAACTTGTTCCTCTTCCATAACATCTTTTAAACACTAACTAGCTATAGTGTCAGGGACTCTTAAAAGTAACTGAATATTACTGATCTCTGTTCCTCGACTGCTTTCTTTGCTTGCCACTGCCTTCACCACTCAACTTACAACAACAATTGAGTCCAAACCACTGTTGATTTTTTTTGCAGCATATTGCCAAGATGAAAAGGCAAATGAGTTTGTCTGCTTTCTTCGGCAAGAAAACGAAAGGAGATCCAAAAGAGTCACAACCATAACCATTGGAGTCTGAGAAAAGCAGAGCCAGTACATCATCCATTGAAGAAAGCAGAGCCAGCACATCATCACACAGCTGATGATGCTCATGTTAAATACAAGAAAACTGTAACTTGGGACAATAATAGAAAAGCAATTTGGGAGTACTTTAAATAAGTTTTATTGTTTTTTTGTAAAGTTTTGTTATGTAATAGTTTTTTATTAATATTTTAAAATGTTGTAACAATATAGTTTTGTGTACCTTTTTATTATTTAAGCATTAAAGACATAACACAATAAACTACCTTTTGTTTTGGTATAACTTTTTTAATACTTAGTTATTAGGGCAAAGAAGTGATGTTGAGTTGGCTTCGCCCAGCCCTCTGCAGCCCTCCCTATAGCTGCCTGCCCCTCGCCTTGCCCTCTCCAGGGTTCCCCAGGCCTTGGAAACTGGCAAAAAGCACTTGCCAAGCAATTGGTCACTAAGTGAGCACCTGGTCATTAAGTGAGGACCACTTAAATTTGGGTTGCCAGCCACATGGCCATGCCCACCCATCACATGACCATGTAGCCACGCCCACCCCAGTCACATGACCATGTAGCCACCCCACCCCAGTCACATGACCATGTAGCCACCCCACCCCAGTCACATGACCATGTAGCCACGGCCAATCAGCAAGCCACTCCCACCCCAGTCACATGACCACCAAGCCACACCCACAAATTAGGCCACGCCCACAGAACCAGTTGTTAAGAAATTTGAATCCCACCCCTGGGCTCAACCCACCAAATTATTCGGTAGAGTCTTTGCTGAACCTCTTCTCTATTAAAAAATGTCCCTAAATCATGAAAAGCTAGCGAATACAATAAGGAGGAGGAGGAGGAGGAGATGGAACTTAGAAATGATATCTAAAAGGCAAGGAAATAATTTTTAAAACATCAAAGAGTACTTGAAGATCTCAGAAATGATGTGAACAGTTACTTAAATAATACATGCTGATTAAAATAAATCACAAAACGAACAACAGCTCCTGCCTTCTTCAGATGTAAATGGAATATCATATTCAGTGTGCTATAATGATTAGTGCCTTCTATCTCACATTTGAAGTAGGTGGGAAGAAGATGGTGATGATTGACATGATACAGTTCAAATTGCTACTGCCAATTTCCATTACAACCCACCTTTTCTCAGAGAAGCTTGAGGCAGCTACATGGTCTCTTACATTATCCCTATAACAACTTTCAGAGATGGTTTCGGATGAGAAGAGTGGCAGATCCAAATAGGGGCATCCTCAGGGAGTTCTGGGGAAAAAAATCAGGATAAAGGCCATACAACTGCATGATTAAAGCCCTGTCTTCTTTTTTTATGTTTCATTCTAAAAAGGTGGGATTTTGATTGCACACTTGAGGTCACCATCTTGACATGGATGTCTCTGGACTCAAAATGAGAAAGATTTCTGTGGAATTATGGGAAATTCAACATAGTGCTTCCCTAATAAAAAGCTAATACCATAAACGTTATACTAGAATTAGGGCTCTTTCTTACATATAAATCATCTCCTTTCCTTCCCTTTCTGTGGTTTCTCTACTCTTCAGAATAGAACGTAGTTCACATGGAAGGCACAATTTTAAGAAAGCTGGTATCAAATGCAGGCAACCAGCCCTTATTAAAACAAAGATATTTGTTCCCTCTAGTTGGCCCTACCTGAATATTGTATCCAAATATTAGATGTTCCATTCACTTATTAATGTCAATTATGATAATTAAATGTCAGTGCTGATGCTTATTAGATTTCTTTTATCTTTCTAAAATTAAATTAATATGAAAATGTACTAAGATAAAGCCTTGTGTTAACCTAAAAACATCCGCCCCCAAAAAGGACGGGGGACAGTGATGAAAGAAAGGAGAGAGAGAATGAAGCATTTATTAATTCAGGAGTGAGAAAAGTAATCAAGAACCATATACTTTTGAAAAAGAAAATAGGACTCTAAATACAGCTATTTCCTGCTACAACTCATTGTAGTTCTCTTGTTGCAAATGTACATTTGCAAAATGGAAATGGAAAAGGGAAACTGATTTGTAGCTATTTATGAAAACAACTTGACCTATTCATATTATATTATATAATATGAAATATGAAAAGCCTTAATAACTGTTTGACAAGTATGAGATAGAGGCCTGAAAAAATGATTTTAAGATTCTGCGCTACATATTTTTCCATGACAGGCAATCAAGTTCTAATGTGGCAAAATTTATTATTAAAGAAGAAGGCTTGTAAAACATATTTCAAAACAAAAGGCACAAGAGGGATGATACAGGAAATATTACAAACTTTTATCCCTTTTTATTATCCTTTTTCAGATTCTGGATTTTGCACAGAACTTTCTCACAGTGTACCAAAGTTTTTCTGAAATGCTGTTTTGTAATTTTAGAACAGAAATACATTGATCTATAAATTCTCATTTTACTTTTTTTTGGTAAAGATAATTAAATTTCCTATTTTAATTAGATACAACCAAAGTATCTCCTTAATTACAATGAGTTAGAACAGGGATCGCCAACCTTTTGGAAACTAACGGACCACCAAAATCATAATTTTAAATCCCGAGGACCATTAATATGAATTTTGACTGACGGTGGCTTGCTGACGTTGGTGGGGGAGAGAGGGAGAGAGAGAGAGGGAGAGAGTGATCTGATCTAACCTCTCTCTCCCTCCCTCCCTCTCTCTCTCTCTCTCTCTCTCACACACACACACACACACACACACACACAAACACAGAGGCAGGGGTGGGATTCAAATTTCTTAACAACCGCTTCTGTGGGCATGGCCTAATTTGAGGGTGTGGCTTGGTGGTCATGTGACTGGCTGGGCATGGCTTGTATGTAAATATTATAAATATTTATATAAATATTGATTTTTTTATAAAAAACAGCAAGTTTTACCTAAAATCAGGCAAAGCAGGCAGGCAGATTGAGTTGCTCACAGAATCACAGAGTCATTCAGAGATCTGTGAGATTGGCTACCTGAACCTGTTACATAAAATTTGCTAGCAAGCAAACTCACAAAATTAACTCACAACACACCATGTATGTAAATATTGAATTTTTTATTTAAAAAAGAGCAACTTTTACCCAAAATCAGGCAAAGTAGGCAGGCAGATTGAGTTGCTCGCAGAATCACAGATTCACTTAGAGACCTGTGTTTCTGTCATCAGCTAGCTGAGTCTGCACTGTTTCAGTCCTAAGGAAGGTTTGTCTCTGCTTAAAAGCAGAGCATAGCAGAACAGCTGATGGCTGGAAAAATAGCAACTTAGCAGGCAAGTTTGCCAGGTAAGGAGTGAGTGGGTGGGTGGGGAGGGTTCCCATGGGCCATGTGGGCAGTGCAGTCTTGTGTTCCCATGCAGCCTGGATTAATTGCTTTGGAGGGTGCTCTGGCGCTGACATTTCTCTGCGGACCACCAAAATTTTCTCACAGCCCACCGGTTGGCCACCACTGTGTTAGAATACATTGTGTTTGTTGAGACTTTGGAGATATCCTAAGCTGAACACAAATCTAAGCCAAAAACAAGCTTGTTCTCTAAGTTAAGAACATGAAGCGATAGGTCAGAGACTGTAACTACTTCCCTCCAATATCTGACATGAGATATAATTGCCTATGGTACCTAATGGCAGGATTGGCCCTGAAGCAGAAAATGGCCTATAAAGAGCCAACTGTTTGCATTAAAATGGAATGAAAAATAAATGCTGTAGGATATTTTAGATCAGTGTTTCTCTACCTTGGAATTTTTTGATGTGCCAAGGATGAGAACTACTAATTTAGATGGTGGGCTAACAGTAAAGTACTGCAACAAAATGAAATGTACACAGGATTGAAGTTACCATGACAAAAAACTGTCAATTTAATATCAGTACATGAATTAAATGTGGCCATTAGTCTGTCTATGACATTAGGCCTTTAATTGTATGGCTGTAATGAAAGTCCTAATTGAGTATCAAATGGTCTGTACCTTTACATTAGACACCAGGTCCCATTAAATAGTGTTCCTTCTTAATTTTTATTTTCCGTGATGACTTGCTTGTCTCCTCATGCATTTTACTCACAAACTGGAGAAGATTATTGATGAAAGCATTCTATAAGTGTTGAAAAACTCATTTGTACTGATTAAATCTGCCCTCTCCCAAATATTACCCTGTGAAATGTAAAAGATTGGATATTTGCCTCCTTTCTTCAGCTGAACTTTTGCATAGAAAAACTTGACTTCCCAAATTGCTACATAACAAATCTTGATAGCTTCTAGAAATTCTCTAATAGTTTTTGTCTTTTCTTGGTCTAGGATAGTCACAAATTTCAGCTGAAACTTTAGTTAAATCTGTCCATGAAATTAAGGAATTTTCATCATGTCTTTTGACTGCTAGATGTATTCTGTTTGTCTTCTGTCTCACTATCCCACGTAGTGGCTGTTACAGTCCTTACCCTAAATACTGGAGTGACTCCTGTTTTTTCTGCTGGGGTTTCTGGGTCTTTTGGTTTACTTATGATGTTTTGGAAGTATTCACTTGGTTTGTATGCTATTGAGTGAACAAAAAGACAAAAACATCTCCTCAGCAGCACTCAACATCCAAATAAGCAGAAATGAACACCAAGATTAATACCATGTATACCATGTACCATGTACCATCCTGCACACATATACACACACACAATAGGTGTTAGGAGTCTTTACTAAGGCTTCCAAGCCTGAATTTATGGCAAAGCATTCCCTTTACCAACACCAGTGTACCCTATGAATTCAACAGGCTACTCAGGAGAAGCCAACACTAGTCAACTGTGCAGAGACAAGGGAAGTATACTAGGCAAAGGCAAATCTACAAAACAAAAGCAATTCCAGAGTTCAAGAGGCACGATTTGAAGTTCAAGATACAGAATTCAGTCTGAGAGTCAACGTAAGACTCACAATGGCTGAAGAACACAAGGAGTAAGGAAACAAACAGGTTGTTCCCAGCATCATTTCACTCTCCTTGCTTAATTAAAAAAACTGTTGGTGTGGCCCTTCAAGAGGGGCAAAGCTGCCCCTCTCAAGTAGCCTGGCTGACCTTCTTGTGCCTGCCTCCTATAAGCTCTATATTCTCTTGGATTGTGAGGACGAGACAGTTCTTCATCATCTCCGCTGACCAGCTGCATCTGTGTGCCCTCTCCATGCAAAGCCTCTGGGTTTCCCAGCTGCATCTGTATCTCTTCTGTCCCTAGCTCAGCCACCTGCTTGTCCAGTTGCTCCACTGTGCTTAGACTCTCCTTTCCTGGCTTGTAGCCTCTGACAGTCTCCAGAATACTGCCACATCTCCCCGCTCCTAACATCCCTGGGTCCATCTCTTCCTCATCTGATCTAACATCAGATTCTTGGCCAACAATCAAGAAGTAAACGATACCCCAATCAATGAATGCCCAACTTAGACAAACAAGCCAACAGTAAATAATAGCCTAATCAAGGAACTACCAAGAATACTCCCACTAATACTGACAGGGCTAGCCACTAAGTATATAAAAGTATATACAAACCCCTTTTCTCCTGGAGCACTGATATTACCTAGTTGGGTACTGCAACATCTGCAAGAAAACAACCAATCTCAGAAAGCACCAAAGACCTCAAGAAAGAATCCTGCAGCTGGTTTATAGTTCATTTGCAGAATTTATAAGTGGGAATCTCCAGAGCCTTTCTATTAGTGCTTATGAATATCTGTGCCTTATCCACTGTCCTAGGATAAAGGACAGTGATAAAGAAGATAAGTTCTTTGTCTTAAAGATAAAGAAAACAAATTTCCTGTGTTCATGCATCCAAGGAAATATAAGTCTTTTCTATTAGGAATAACAGAAAAATAAAACCACATCATTTAATCTGCCATAGATGCAGAAGTGGTATTTGGCAGGTTCTGACCAGTTCTGGAGAACCGGTAGCTGAAATTTTGAATAGTTTGGAAAACCGGCAAATGCCACCAGTGGCTGGCCACACCCCCATCTATTCTCTGCCTCCTGAGTCCCAGCTGATTGGTTGGGTGTTCTTTTTTTTTAATTCAAAGTTTTTTATTTTTATTGTTTACACATCTCTTCATGTGAGCAATGTGATTCCAGATTATAATATTTATACATAGTCATGGTTACACTTTCAACTTTCTTAATTAATATCACTTCACATTATTATCCATTTGACTAATCTTTAGATAAATTTCCCTTTCATATTTCAATTCATTAATTCAATATCAAAATCATTTCATCCTCACATATATTTACAATTCTTTATCCCCTATTATTTCCATTTTCAGCTTACCATCTATTTTATGTTACCTTATGTATTATTATTATCTATAACTTTCTCAAGACCAATATATAATTTGACAGTCAATGAAAGAAAAAACAAGTAAAAGTAAAGTAAGATCAATACATTTAGGATCCACATGGTATATCCCCCCATCTACAATATATCTTATATCTATTCCAGAGATATTCATATAATCATTTCATATTTTTCTTTGTTTCCAAAATTTACCTATATAATTTTAATAAATTTTTATTCCCCTGCTTTTGATTATAATATAATTCATTCATTATAAATATTTTACATTCCCACATAATCCCTTCTAGTTCATTATATTTTCTATTTTCTCATATCCTTTGTATAATCAATTGTATTTTCTATTTCATGTGGTATCACAAAGAAAAAAAATAAAATAAAAACAGAGTCAATTTCCCCTTTTACTTCCCTTTGACCAATTTCAACCTATAGCATTTATATAACCCTAATTCACACTTTTAAAAATAATTAATACCAGATTTTCACCCAAGTCACCATATTCTCTGTTTTCCTAATATCATTTAAATAATCATTAGCATATTTTAGAATATATATATATATATATATATATATATATATATATATATATATGTTTTCGTAGATTTTCACGGGTAAAGGTATGTAGGTCTTGGTGTATTGGTCTTGTCCGTGTAAGATTGAGAATACCTTGGCAGTTTACGAAATCTCATCCGTCATCTTCAGGCTGGTGTCTTCAGACTTCTCCCAGGAGAACAAAGCTGAAGACACCAGCCTGAAGATGACGGATGAGATTTCGTCAAACGCTGCCAAGGTATTCTCAATCTTACACGGACAAGACCAATACACCAAGACTACATATATATATATATATATATATATATATATATATATATATATATAAAACAAAGGTTTAATAACAATAGAACCCTCTTAATAAAATCTTAACTCACTCCATCTTCATTTTTTTCATCTATAATTATCTAATAATCTTAAGGTAATTCCCAGTAAATTATAAACTTCAAATCTCCCCAGTCTACATTTCTAATAAAAAATACAAAGAAACATTCCCATGTGGTGTCCTCCTTTTACGCTATATCTAACCCTTATCTCTAAATCTCTCGGCCTTGTCATTTCTCTTAATTCTAGCCAGCTTTCCCTTTACTAAGTTTTCCTGGCCTTTCCTCTTTATTCCTCTTTTTTCCTTTAATACTACATTTATTTCCATCTGCCAGTCCCCCATCTGTCCTCCCCTCTTTCCTTTTCTCTTTTTTGAAATTTCTTCTTGTACAGCTTCTTCTGCTTACTGTTGGGACCTTTTTCTCTTTTATTTATTATATCTGTCATCAATGTTTTAGTTTTAGATCCTTCTGTGTCTTTTGGCAGTGTCTCTGAATCTTCATGTCCATCTTGGCTCTTCCTTTGGCTCTTCCTCTCTAGAATTCCTTTGTTCTGCTATAAATTGCATTACTTTTTCTGCCAGAGTGCCCAATAGTCCCCTTCTTTTTTTATATATCACTTCTTTCACAGTTTGCAATTCCAACTTAAATTCTTTGCTTGCTACTTCCACTTTTTAATCAATTGTGGTATTCTTTATTTTATTAAAGTTAATTGTAATCCTTGCCAAGAGACTCATTTATATCTCTTTTCCTTATTGGTCCTTCTATTTCCTTTGCACAGTCAACCCCCAACAGTCCCAAGATATTGCCTTCCTTTGTCCTCTTGCTGCAAACTCCCCCTTTTTCTTTTAAGCTTCTGGGGTTCTTGTTATGTTAAAGTCTTTTATTTCATGTCTTTTCTCATTCACACATTTAACAGACCAGTAATTTTCCATAAAGTCATCCAAGAAAAAATACCTTGTACCATTAGGTGGTGCTTTATATCGCTTCCAATTTTCAAAGTTCTTTTTTTCCCCTTTTTTCAATTATATTAATGTTAATTTTCCAGCATTTCAACCATTGGCTTTTTAAAAAGTATAATCAATTTCAAGCAAGTTCAGCATTTTATGCAATGCCTAATTAATGCCAGTTTCTGTATATTATTCCCAATTCCGTCCTTAATTTCGTTATAGCTCTTTTGTAGTCCAGATTTTTATTTACCTTATATTGCCCTCTTGTTTTCTATTTGCTGCTGTTGTACTCTCAAACAAGGAATCTTTCTTTCTGCTTTTGGGGTTTTTAAAACAAAAGGTTCAGCATCTCTTGTCTGGATACACACCGCTCACCACTTCACCTCTCCAGCACACACTTAGGTCCCAGTAGCTTCCCATCTTCAGGGCAGCCATTAAGACTGCCACTTCTCACTGTCTTCCAGGGGAGTATACTAAACCAGGGAGTGGAGATGCGCTCCCGTCGACTGCTGGGTCTTCTTTTGTTGCCCTGCACAGGAGAACAGAGCTGGAAAGTAGGTTAGTGGGATGGGGAGGGCATGAGATTTTGCAGTAACCTTCCCCTGCCATGCCCACCAAGTCATGCCCACCAAGCCATGCCATGCCCACCATGCCCACAGAAGCAGTAGTCAAATTTTTGAATCCCACCACTGCATAGATGGCCTTAGGATCCATTACTTAAATTTATATCAATTGTGAAAATAAACCAGAACCATGACATTTATAGCATATTATTATGTATATGTCTGAGAATGAAAGATTATTCTTTATTTAATTAAGAAGTGTTTCTCTACAAACAGTAGAAATTAAAATTCAGTTTAACCACAAATTTGCCATTAATCAGATTAGACAAATAAACAGCTTGATGATTAATAAATGCAAGGAAGAACTGGATTGAGATTATGTTTGACATCAAAGTAGGTACATAAATGTGGTATAAACACCATAATAATTCTGTTATTAATAAATTTAAAAATAATTTCCCATGAATATTGGTCCAATATTCTGGAGATGATTTATTCAAAGCTTTTTCTAAATCTGAAGCTGTTTTAGATGTTGCAGCTGATAATTAGAGCATGATGTGTTAAATCTAAGAAACATAAAGTCGATTTATTTAGCACAAATTTCCTTGTGCTGGTGGGAAAAATGCTGTTTTTTTACTGAGATCTTAATAATAGTTATCCAGTATATAGCAAATAAGGCTAAGAAACTCAGCCTGCAGCTTTCCCCAAACTCTTTTAATCATTCTATCAAAATACTGTGCATAGCGCTCCATAATAATCATGCATAAATTCAGAATAGACAAAGTGATAGAAAATTTAGTAAGATTTTAAAGGATTGCCTATAAAAATGTTCTGTTGAAAGAGACTGATGTTAAGTGAGTGTGCTAATTATGCCTTCCATAATTAAATAAATGCAACAGAAAAGAATCACATCCTAGCATTTAAGAGATATAATATCAAAGACAGACACAAAAGCCTGATGGGATCTTATACATCAGGTATCTATTTTGTTTCATCCCCATGAGGTCTTTTTTCATCTTCAACACAGATGGCAACATAGTCAGTTGATGGATAATATGCAGTGTCTCATTGCAACTTCTGTGATTTTGCAATTCTGTGACTATATATCAATTGGAGGAAACAGAAGAGAAGAAAGATGTGAAAGAATTTAGTTCCAAAAAAAGAATTAAAAGCACATCACAAATGTTACATAGTTTTCACTTTGGGATAATGTCCTTCTCATATATAAATCCCGGTTTTCTTTGTCAGTTAAGAGTTGGCACAATTAAAAAGTCCAACTAAAACTTTATAGTTTAGCACATTATGAAAATCCAATTAGTGTAACCTGTTTATAGTTCAGTGGATATTCTGTAAAACCAGAAATGTGAATTAATTGAAAAAATAATGGTTCTTATACAACAACCACAGTTAAATATATCCTGTGAAACACAGCATATTAGAATTTTATTAAAGATTTTTCAAGGACTGCTTTGTTCACTTCATTAGAAGTTTTAAACACAGTAATTGGAAAATTATACCCTATTGAATCAGGTCCTTCCAGATAAAGAAGTTCTCCATCCTGTTGACAATACTCATTTCAAGCTTGGTCATATGATTCTGGGGAGCTGGTGATTAGATTATTTGGTCTCAAGTTGCTGATAGTAAATGTAATGTAAACGTAAATGTAATGAGTGTTTGGTACAAGAATACATTCATCCATGATTTCATGATGGATGTGCAGGTATTACTAGAGATTGGAGTGGGCAAAGATGATGGTTTACTATCATGCCCCCTGTTGTGTATGTAGGTTTGAAGTCATTGGTTTAGTTTGAACTGTTCTTGTAAAATGTTGGAAATGATTGGTTTAAAAAGTGCGGGAAAACCCTGCACTCTGATTGGCTGGCAACTGCGGCTGCTGGCTATAAGTCGCAGCTGCAGCCCAGCCAAATTGGGTCCATTCTGAGGTGTAGTCACTAATAAACTAAGAGCTTGAAGCACTCCGCCTCTGTCTCTTCATGCAAACTTAACACTGGCGACGAAGGTGGGATTCCCCTGAAGAAGACAGCAACGTGGAACAGAAGGAGAGCGAGATGGCTGCACTGAACACCCCCCCAGCCCTGTTCGATCCGACGGCAGAAGACTGGGAGTCGTATGCAGAACATTTCCAAATGTATCTGGAGGGAAATGATCTTGCCGACATTTCCGAGAAGCGGAAGAGGGTGATCTTTCTCACGCACTGCGGTCCGGCAGTTTTCAAGATGGTGAAGGCATTGGCGGGAGCTGCAGACGTGAAGGTAATGGACTGGCCTGACTTAGAAAAACTGTTAAGAGCCCATTACGCACCACAAGTATCGTGCCTCATTAAGAGACACGAGTTTTACCATCGTGATCAAGGGGAAAGTTAAAACGTAAACGACTTCGTGGCTAGTTTAAGAGACATTGGGGGTGCATGCGAATTTAACAATTTAGAAGAGGCCATGCACGAACGATTTGTTCTGGGCCTTAAAGACAAGGTGCTACAGAGCAAGTTATTACTGAAACCTAAGATCATGCTGAAGGAAGCAATAGAAGAGGCCTCTTCAGCAGAAGCTACCAAGTCCTCAGCAGCAGCCATGAAGAAAATCAACAAGGCCACAAGCCATCCTGATGTGGAAAAGTCCACAACAACTCATTGTGAGCAAATAGATTCTGAGTCAGACTGTAGTGAGGTGGAGGAAGGAATTTACAGACTCAGAATGGAGCGGAAAAAGAAAGACCTGGGAAGAAAGAAGCAAGATTTCTACTGCAGAGGTTGTGGGGGAAGCCACCCCCGCACTGAATGCAAATTTTTAGACACCATTTGCCTCCGTTGTGATAAAAGAGGACACCTAGCAAGAGTCTGCAAATCATCCAGAACTCCACCCAACAGAAGAAAGTTTGCTACAAGCAAAGACAAAGAATTGAGGCCCAACAATCTCAGTGAGAAAATGGGGCAGCACAGGAACAAATGGGAAGAATGAAACTCATCAAACAGTAACTATTGGTCATTCATCACCTTTAAGAAGCAGAAAAGTGCATGTCAAGGTACTTATTGAAGGAAGGCCTTGCCAAATGGAAGTGGACTCAGGCTCACACCTATCTATGGTGTCATGGGACACTATTCACAGACTTCTTCCCAACATCCAGAAGAAGCACTTCAAGAAGCAAGCATTGACTCTTAAAGACTACCAAGGGAACAAGATTCCAGTAGTTGGAACAAGAGAATTCAACGTGAAATTCAAGGGCCACACCAAACGCCTACCACTGACCATCGTGGACAAGGACGGCCCAAGTCTGCTGGGCCTTGAGTGGTTCAACCCATTGGGCATCGAGGTGACTGGCATCAATCACGTGAGCAACACTGAGTGGGAAGAGGCCTTGAAGTCTGAGTTTCCAGAGGTCTTCAGCGATGGATTAGGCAAGTACTTGGGGACCCCCATCACATTTAACCTAGATCCCAAGGTACAACCAATCTGTTTAAAACCCAGAAGGGTCCCATTTGCCTTAAAGGAAAAAATTGATGCACAATTAGATAAACTAATAGCCCAAGGAGTTTTAGAGCCCACTGATCACTCCAGGTGGGAGACACCCATAGTCACACCAGTCAAGGCTGATGGGTCTGTGAGAATCGGCGGAGACTACAAGGGGACATTGAACCATGCGATACAACAGAGCGCATATCCAGTTCCAGTAGTGCATCATTTATTACACTCTCTTGGAGGGGGCACAGTTTTTGCCAAGTTGGACCTGGCACAGGCATATCAACAATTAACAGTTGATGATGCCACTGCTGAAGCCCAAACCATTGTGACCCATAGAGGTGCCTTCAAATGCAAAAGATTGCAATTTGGAGTAAGCGTGGTACCAGGCATTTTCCAAAGCCTTATGGAAAGCATGTTACAAGGGTTGCCAGGGGTGGTGCCCTATTTTGATGATGTTTTAATTTCTGCTGAAAATGACACTCAATTACACAAGAGACTCAGGGAAGCCTGAGGGAAGCGGGGTTAAAAGTCAAAGAAGAAAAATGCACACTTAGAACAGATAAAGTGGAATTCTTGGGTTACATGATTGATAAACATGGCATCCACCCCACAGAGGCAAAGGTTCAGGCAATCAAAGAAGCCCCCAGGCCAAATGCAAAACAGATTTGCAAGCATTCTTGGGATTCATTAACTTCTATCATATGTTTCTACCTCAGAAGGCAACCATTGCAGAACCCCTACATAGGTTGCTGGACAAAAAATCTGTTTGGGTCTTGGGGAGGAAGGAACAAGCTGCATTTAACAATATCAAGAGACTAATCATGTCTGATGCTGTGCTGATACAGTTCTCTGAGAACTTGCCTGTTGTTCTGACTTGTGATGCCTCCCCTTTTGGAGTGGGGGGGGGTTTGAGCCACATGCTTCCCAGCGGGAGGGGAAGCTGCTATTGCATTTTACTCTCGCACCTTGATTAAAGCAGAGAGGAACTACAGCCAACTGGACAAGGAAGCCTTGGCGATTGTAGCAGCTGTCAAAAAATTCCATGAGTATTTATATGGGAGAACATTTACTGTTGTCACAGATCACAAACCTCTTTTAGTCATTGTGGCAGGGGACAAACCAACGCCCACAAACCTGTCACCAAGAATGCTGAGATGGACCAAATTTCTTGCTGCTTATTCATACAAACTGATCCACAGACCTGGTAAAGACATTGGGCATGAAGATGCTTTGAATCGCTGCCCAATTCCTTCACACATTGAGGACCCTGTTCCTGAGACTCACACCTTTTTTCTAGAAACTGTTGCCAAACTTCCAGTACATGCTGCTGAAATTGCCAGAGAGACTACCAAAGACACTTTATTGGCTCCTGTCATAGGCTGGATTAAGAAAGGTTGGCCACTTCAAGATCTACCTCAACTCACCCAACCTTTTAAATCCAGGCAAACTGAATTATCTGTATTAAGAGGATGTATTTTGTGGGGTAACAGGGTGGTTATTCCTGCAAAACTACAAAAAAAGGTGTTAGAAATGTTACATGAGGGTCATCCGGGAATTGTCAGAATGAAGGGATTGGCCAGGAGTTATGTATGGTGGCCAGGTATTGACAAAATGGTTGAAAACTGGGTTGCATCTTGTCCCAACTGTCAGGTAGTCAGGCCTGCCCCACCTCTCACCCCCACACAGGAATGGGAATGTCCTAGGGGCCCATGGTCCAGGATTCACATTGATTTTGCTACCAGAGGGCACACTTTCCTTATTATAGTAGATGCATATTCCAAATGGCTAGAGGTCATCCCTATGGCATCCACCACAATTGATGCTGTTATCAAACAGCTTAAAAGCTTTTGTAACCCACGGGTTACCTGATGTTCTTGTCTCTGACAATGGCCCTCAATTTACATCCAACCTCTTTGAATCCTATCTAGCACAACAGGGTATCAGACATGCCCTGACTGCCCCTGGGCACCGTTCGGCTAACGGCTGGGTTGAATGCATGGTACGATTTACCAAGGAAAAACTTCAGCAATTGGGTCCAGGGGATATCACTGAGAAAGTTGAAAAACTTCTCAGTGTTCAGCATATCACTCCCAACCCCTCAACTAATTTAACCCCAGCTGAATTGTTGATGGGTAGGAAACTCAGGTCTCCCCTTGACCGCCTTCATCCCACTTACACACCAGCACCACTAGATTCCACTAGTAAAATTTGCACTTTCACTGTGGGTGATTCTGTTTATGCTAAGAAACTTATGGGTGAACCATTATGGATTCCTGCTGAGATAACCCAAATCACAGGGCCCAGGTCTTACAGGGTACAAACAGAGGATGGTGTCCTCTGGAGCAGGTACATTGATCAGTTAAGATCCAGATTGCCTCAGGAGCATCGCTTTTGCTCCTCTCTGGTTCCCATGCCTACTGCCTCTTCTAGGGGGGAAGGGGAGGATTATGAGAGTAATCAGCAAGTAAGAATCAACCCCACGTGTAACGAGCTAACATGACAGGAACCATCCCAAAACCTGTCACAATACCAACAACCATTTTCACAAATGGAAGATTGCACATCACTACCTGATTTAGGTGCTGACATTGGGTTGGAGATGGATTGGGAGGAGAGACCAGGTTGTAGTAACCAAACAGGTTCTACCATTACTAGAAGTCCAAGTAAGGAGATGTTAACAGACACATTTCCTCCCTCACAATGTGAGAACCTTAAAACATCTGAACCACGTAGGTCTCAACGTACACGAAAGAGCCCCACCTATTTAAAAGAATACATTAGATAGGTTGGGGTTTGAGTATGGACTGAACCTAGTGGGGAGGGGTGTTATGTATGTAGGTTTGAAGTCATTGGTTTAGTTTGAACTGTTCTTGTAAAAGGTTGGAAATGATTGGTTTAAAAAGTGTGGGAAAACCCTGCACTCTGATTGGCTGGCAACTGCGGCTGCTGGCTATAAGTAGCAGCCGCAGCCCAGCCAAATTGGGTCCATTCTGAGCTGTAGTCACTAATAAACTAAGAGCTTGAAGCACTCCGCGTCTGTCTCTTCATGCAAACTTAACACCCGCATTAGAGCCTGAATCTGTGGAAGAGGATGAACCTGAGCTGAAGCCAATGGAGATCAAGGGGTTGGCTTTGTTGGTTTTGGAGGAATATGGGGAAGGGCAGGCTGAGCCAGCCTAGGTCCCCTCAGGAAGGGGATGGCTTGTTAGCAGGGAGGAATGGGGGCAAGAGGACTGAGAGAGGGCAAGCAGTGAAAATGAGGAGCGATGGAGCTCAGGCAATGAGCAAGGACTGCCCCTCCTGATCCCCAAGCATGGAGAGTGGAGAGAAGACGGGAATAGTGCAGGCTGACCTGACAACTCTGGAGGAGAGCACCCCGCCCCTCTTCACAAGACACACCTGGGACTGAGATTTAAGGAGAAATTGTGGAAAGGGGCCTGTGTCAGGAACAAACATTGAATTGGTAGTTTGGTATGCTGGTACAGACATTTGGAGTTTGCAGCACTGCTTACTTCTTCCTTACTTCATGAACTCAGTGCCTTGTTCCTGACTTTGTGGACTCAATACCTTGCTCCTTACTTTGTGGACTCATTGTTTGTTCCTGTTTTGTTGACTCATTTCCCTGTTCCTTTGTTTTGCTGGACTGGGAGCAGCCAGATGCTGCAATGTGTGTGTGCGTGTGTGCTTTGCTCTGGGACTTGCCAAGAATGTGGGAGCATTTGGGGGGAAATTTGGAACATTAAAGGGGAGTTTGAACTCTCAGCTGGCTGTGTGACCTTCGTGTCTTGTCCCAGGTAATCACAGTTTACGGTCCAGGTTTCAGGACCTTCTGGAATCTTAATACCAAGCCTTTGATCTATTTGTGTGTTGGAGCAAGGAATTGATCTTTAGGAGGTCCTATCTACGATCAAGTACTCTGTTCTTTAGTTTAAAGTTGAGCCAAAGGAACAAGCTTGAAATCCTGCTGATGCTCACCAGGAGTCCTACTTGGACTTTTGCACCAAGTCTCCAGGCTGGTAGTAGAGCTCCTTTTTCTGTTGCTGATGGGGGATTGAATCTTTGTATTGAAACTAATAAAGTTATTTAGAGAATTTGAACACATGCTTGGTGTATATTTTAATTGTATATACATTTTCAGAACTGTATAAATTATAAGTGCAATCATTTTTGAAGAAGATAGGAGAATTAGATACTAAAAATATCAGAATAAATATAGAAAAAACATTTTCATGGGGTCCTTTTCAAAAATGAGGTAGGAAATGCATTTAATTGTTTTAAATCAGTGGGCTGCGAGAAAATTTTGGTCATCCGGAAAATGTCCTTAATCCATGCTGCATGGGAACACAAGGCTGCACTGACCACATTGCCCACGGGAACACAAGGCTGTGCCACCCACATGGCCCACTGGCCCTCACCCTTTGGCCGAGCACCACCTTACCAGGAGTGAGTTTATGTTGGTGGAAAAGTCAGTCCCATATTCCAGAGCTGCAGTAGTCACAGGACTGGTCTGTGCACTTGCCTGCCAGGATGAGCTGCTCTAGGATGACGAAAGGGCCTGTCTTGTGACTACTGCAGCTCTGGAATATGGGACCGGCTCGTGATGGGGTTGGAAATCTCTGCTGCAGCGCTTTGACTCCCAGGGACAGGAGTTCAGCCAAGATATCTGCAAAATTGTGTCTCTCAAGGAGCGCTTGCAAAAGCAGTGGCTGGGCTTTTGAGACACAAGAGTGACTCTGGCTGCTTCTCTCTGCTAATAGGCAGCCAAGATATCTGCAAACTGTTGAGTGCTCCTCAAGAGAGATGATTTTGCAGATAGCTTGGCTGAACTCCTGTGCAAAGGAGAGCACAATGTTGTTGCACCGTGCTCATCCCCAAAGTGCCAGCATTGCTCCAGCGCAGCAGCCAGAGAAGCGCTCCATCGTCTGCTGCAGCTGAACTTCGAATTGGCGCTGGAGGCAGCACTGGAAGGGAAGAGGTGGCACCTAAAGGGGCTTCCACAAAGGGGGAAGGAAACCCTCTCTCTGCCACAGCTGCTGCTTACACCCCTCTCTTAAACCCTGACAACTCCCGGGTGTCCTGTTTACAGTCCCATCTGAGGACGCCCCTGCCCCCTGTTACGTGTCTATTGGGTGTGCCTGAGCCCGGCTTCTGGAGTCCGTCGGGGCACCAGGTGTAAAATCACATCTGCTGACCACTCTTTGTCTGAAGGGGAGGTTCCTTGTTCCTTGTGTTGCTATGTTTTTTTTTTCTCTCATGGACTGTGCAGGAATCAAGTTTTATGTATTTGTGGTGTGGGTCCCTGTCACAAAATCAGAACCTTTTGGCAAGGCTTCTTGTATTTTATGTTACCGGCCCATTGTATGCTGATAAATATAATAGTTGGGGTAGAGAGGTTGTTGAGAGAAAGAGAAATTGTAATATAATGGCAAAATAGTTCCGTTTTATTATACTGGTTGGAGAGTGGCTTTCCGACCAACATCAGCAAGCCACCATCAGTCAAAATAGTGGCCCACAGGTTTTAAAATTATGAGTTTGGTGTCCCTGAGGTCCAAAAGGTTGGCAATCCCTGTTTTAAATAATTAGCACCATGCATCATTTAATATTAATACATATTAAAAACAAGGACAACATGTTGGAGTGACTATTAAGACAAATGTTCTTTTTTATTTATGTGGTACAATGTCTAATTATTAAAAAATTGAGAATACAGTATTCAGAAAATTGTATTAATTATTAAATCATAGACAAGCATAGAAAAGGCACAATACTTAGGGCTTTTGTCTTTCTTTTCTGTAAGGATATGAATTTGAAAAATATAGCAGCATTCATTTTTTCATTGTAATTAATGACTGCTTAATTTGTAATAGCAAAATATTGGAAACATCTGAAAGCAGCATTTAAAAATAAATGTTTTTAGTGTTTGGTATGACTTTAATAACAGAAAAAAATTAGAAATACTAGAATTTGCAGACTGAAGTTGAACGCTTATGAAAAAAGAAATCGGTTGTAATATCAAACATGATTTGTGCCTTTAAAGAGATTCCTAAAGGATTTCTTCAATATTTGGAAATATTGAATTTATCAGACCTGAACACCCTAATTTTACAAAAGCCTACTCTGCTTGGAACTATCTATATTCTTAGACCTTACTATTTTTAGATCCTTGATTAGGATTTGAAATGTTATGCTTTTCACCAGTTTCAGAATGTGACTCTAACTGTAGATTAATCCCACATAATAATAGTTCATTAATCTTGCATGCCATGTCTTTTTTAAAAAATACTTTAATTAAAAATGTTTAACACATACAAAAGGTATATAAGATTAAAGAAAAAATATGGAAGAGAAAAAGAAAAAGTGAAAAAAGAAAGGAAAAAAATTATGACTTCCATCCATCTTAATTTTTGTCCTTCTTCTTTAACCCTTTTAAATCCTATACCCATAAATCATCAATTGAGTCTTTTCTTCTTTCAACAAAAGTTCTTATAAAGTTTCCAATTTTTCAAAAAGGTTTTTATCCTTTTTTCTCCTGATTAGTCATCTGACTGTCAACAACTCTGGGCACCTTACAACAATCAAACAAGAAATTACAATCAATAAAAAGATAAAAAAATTAAAAATGACAAACAAGATGAAGTATTTATTTATTATTTATTTATTTCATCTCTTTATTATTTTTGTAAATAACTCAAACAGAGAACATATCTAATACTGCTTCTTCCTTCTTTGCCTCCCCCCTCAAAAAAAAAACCAAACCTTGTGATGTGAGTTGTATTGAGAGAAAGTGACCGGCCATGGTCATCCAGCTGGTTTTCATGCCTAACACAGGACTACAATTCATAGTCTTTTGTTTTCTAGCCCAATGCCTTAACCAATAGACCAAACTATATAGTCTGACTCTCCTACGCAGCAGGCCTGGGTGAAGAGCCAAGTCTTCACAGCTGTTCTCAACAAGAGCAGACTCATTTCAGACGTCCACATTTCAGGAAAACCTGAAGAGAGCAGATGCTGCTCCAGAGAAGATACATTTCTGGAATCTCAATAGATGACATTCTTTTATTGAAGAAACTCATAGCACAAGTCTGCAGAATTGAATGGGGCAGGCACAATACATGGGAGACAATTAACCTATATGAAGGGCTTTATAAGTAATAATCAGCACCTTGAATCACTCCCATTAAAAAATTACAACTAAAGGAACTTGTAAAGCAGAGGTGATGAATGGGCATACTGTGGCTTGACCTTCACTGCTTATGCTACTACATTCTGGATCATTTGAAGCTTCCAAGTAGTCTTCAAGGACAGCTCCATATAGAGCATGTATATCCATATAAATAGAATGTATATTTATAAAATATAGTAATAATGAAAATAGAACTCTATTATTGTAAACAGGAAACCCCCACCTATATCACACTGCCCATTTTATTTGATAGATTGCTCTATAAATCCATGAAGTAAAATTGAATAAATAGAAAAATGAATAAAATACATTATGAGAAATTATCAAAGTTATTAATGCTTGGGATGTGTGTGTGACTGCACATGTAATGCTGATTGGAATTTGAGAAATATTAGTGTTAATATTTATTTAAATCATTTATATGCACCCAATTTGACCAATGTGACTCTGGGGACCTTAGAAACTGGGGGGGACAGAAACAGAAAAAGCAACAAAACCTTCAAAAATAATATAAAATCATAATACATATACTAACAATATGCATGAAATAGTAACATGGTGATCCAAACAGCAATATCACCATTGACCAATTGGACTCTACCAACCCAAAAGGCCAGGAAAGGAAAAAGATCTTGTTAGCGTTTCTAAAGAGCAGAAGGTTCAGGATCAACTATATCAGGAAGGCATTCAGATGAGATTAAAGGAGTGGCACAGTGGCCTAGAGGAGGAGCTTTCAATTCACAATCAGGAGGTTGTGAGTTTGATCCTAGGTAGAGGCAGATATTTCTCTCTGGGCACAATGAGAATATATTTGCTGAACAAAACTCTGCATTGGTGACAGGAAGAGCATCCGGCCATTAAACACTGTGCTTGGCTTCATTCAGTTGGCCGTTGCTTGCAAGGGATTATGGGGTCATTAAAAGATGATGATTCAGATGAGATTAAAGAGATAGAAGATGTCCCTCCTAGTCCACACAATGTTATTGTTTAATGAAGGGACCTAGAGTGTGTTCTCCCCATCCAAATGTGTTGGGGGACCAAGTGCCCTAAAATGAAAGTGGTCCTTCAAATAACCTACTCCAATACCATATAGGGGTACCTTTCAGTACCTTGAAGTTAATTGAAGGGTATTACAGTTTGTATAGTGGTATCATATTGACATAGTGAAACATGTCCAGATAGCAACTATACATGCTGCTACATTTTGGACCAGTTATATCGTAGTTCCCAAATGTCTTCAACAGCATCTCCAGGCAGAACATGTTGCAATAATCCAATCAGGAGTAGTGAGTGATCATGAACAGGTCTTCCAAATCAAAAAGTGATACAATTGCCACACAAAATGAAGTTATGCAAAGACCATCTGGCCACATCTGGCCACACCTGCTCCTTGAGTGGGTGCTCTGTTCAAGCGGATTCTACACTGTGCACTGCGCTTCTCTTCAGCATCAAAGCCCAAGTTCCATATTTGTTATCATGATCATTTGATTGGAAGCATTTTCACTTCTTCTCTTCCAGCTTTAAGCAGTTCAGTTGGCATTTCATCTTCATCTAGTACTGTACTTTCCTATTTGACAGTTCCTCTATTATATAATGATACCTCCTTTATAGTGATTTTTTTAAAAAAATGTATTATTCTGATTTGTAAAAGGTCTTACTGTAGCCTTTATAGCAGTGGTCCCCAACCTTTCTGTCTCCACAGACTGGCAGTGGTGTTGATTGGCAGCAGTGTGGAGCAAGGATTTGGACCCATAAATGGAGGTTCGCATGCTCACCCACCATTTGTGCGCCCCAGTTGGGGACCCCTGTTTTATAGTACTCTAAAGACTAGACTAGACCATAGTTTATTATATCTTCATTTAATCTCATCTGCTTCTCTCAAATTGCTTCCATGATTTTTATTTATATTATTTTTATTTATTTATTTTTGAGTATTCTTACTTTAGAGGAGGAAATTCTATGAGTTTTCTAATTTTCTAAGAAAGACTTTTCATTTTTCTAGTGATATTCCAACATCTGCTTGAAATAACGTCTGGTTTTTTTTCATCATTTTACATTAAAGCCTGTATTCAGTATATTTATTTATTTAAAATATCTTACAACCAACTCTGGGCAGTTCCCAATCAAAAAAGTAATGTAAAAGTTGCCATACATGTTATTTTGTTCCCAAATGTTTGGTTTGGTTTGGTTTGGTTTTGGCTTTTCAAGTTTTTACATGAAAGGTTATTTTGAAAGCTCCTTTAATTGTTTTTCTGTTTGACAATTTGATTTTTTTTTCATTTCCGTATTTGCAATATCTCTTCCCCAACCTCCCTTTCATGTAAGTTAAATATATTAAATTGTTTCTCAGTCTGCTGTTTACCAGCTTATATCTTCCTTTTACATCTACTTCGTTTCATTTTCTAAGTTTAAAACATATAATTTACACTTTAATCCCCAACCTATACTTGTTTTGTTTTTATCTTTTAAAGGATTTATTTTTAATTAAATTTGAAATATGCATGAAGCTCGTAAATTTTAATTTTCCTATTATTTCTGACACAGGGTGTTACACAGAAGCTTATTTCTATGGAAATAAAATCCTACCATCATTGAATAATGAACTGCTTTTTTGCATTGTCAAGGATGTTTTTTTTCATAACCTTTCTTAAGGAACACTTTATATTAGGTCTTATTATTCCAATTTTCAATTGAAATATCATCTAGAGTTCTAGACATTACCATTGTTTAGCAATATTAGCTTGTCTATGGAAAATAGAAATTTGATGTGCATTTGTAATTTTGGTTCTGATCATCAATAATAGTCCTTTCTTCAGAGTTTTAAAATCTTTGATACTTAAAATATTTTTATACTGGAGGCATTTTAGCATGGTAGTCATAAACTGAACCAGTTATCCAAGCAATACCTAATATTTACCTCGGTAAAATTTAGAATTGCTTATTAATTGTCTCAAACCTACCTGATAAACCTTTTCCCATTCTTTTCTTAGGCCCTGTTTTCTGCCTTCAAATTCATAGAATTGGACCCACTAGCACTGATTATGTTAAATACTTTGGGTAATGAAAGGTCTGCAAAAAAATAGCCAAGCTCGGAAAGTACCAAGGACCCCTCATTTCAACTCTGAGCTATAAATATTCTCCTTTAATGATATTGGAGCCTTAGTTCTTACATGAAAAGTTTAGGCATTTCTTTGCTGACAGGCTTTAAGAATTTATTCATTTCAATGCAGTCATTGATGGCTGGGTATTATAGCTATGCATTGTAATCTTTACCCTTTGCTTATATGTGTGTAAAATTAAGACATTTAAATCTGGGATAGCTGTAGAAAGTAGGGAACCTAGTATCACACCATAATTATTACAGTGATACTCATATTCACTATGCTTTCCCATATCTGAAATTTATCAATAACAACATAAACTGTTAACATCTTTAATTTTGCTTTTATTCCATCAAAGCTGCATTGCAGTCTTCCAGTCTTTTATATTTACATTATTTATAACATTTTTGTTAAGTGCCAGTACAAAAGTAACTGATGGTAATCCAGAACAGCCTTATAAAGCATTTGTGTGCATTTTGCTTGGATGTGCAAAATATACATATACACATGCACACATATATTGCACACAAGGAAACATATATACATTTAATTCAAAGCTTCAAAATATAAAACATTTATATTGAAAGTAAACCATTCCTTTTGCAGCTTTTTCAGTTACAGAGATCTCTGAATTTCAAGTTAGTGCAAATAATGAAATTAAGAGCCTGAGCAATAAAATACAATGAAACAAGATAACACAAACATCAACTAATTCCCTGCATATATTTAAAATAGTTAAGTAGCATATTAGTAGTCATTATATACAATATATTTAAATAAATTGGCTGATTTGAGATATAGGCAGCAAATTTACAAATTCAAATAAAATATGTTCCTTTCACAGAGGTTTGGAATATCCAACATATATGAAAATAAAATGTATTTAGTACCAAACATTTATAAGTCAAAAAGCACAGGTATCTTCTCTATTGTCTTGGGGCAGATTTCAAGGCACTTTCTCGGCAAATCAGAGTTCAGTGTTAGCAGGAATGTCTGAAAGATCAGTCATCACAGAGGTATCCACCTAATTTAATAATAAATCAATAATGATAGTCAATATAAAACAAAGGTATTTTATAGAATTACCCCTAAATTTCAACATGAATCCTTCAGACTATGGCTACATTAGATAATACTTAATATTTAGCAGGTAGGAGAAACATCACAGTCCAAATACATCTGCACAGAATCAAAATATGAACAACTTTGTGAAGAGCAATCTCTCTGAATGGGCTTTTTCAAGATTCACAAATTTGCATACAATTTTTAAAAAATATCTTTCTATTTTATATTTTTCCAACATACATGTAAATTAGGTGACAAATCCTTTGCTACAATGTCACTTTTTAAATAAAAGGATTACATATTAGTGTAACATGTAAATGTATATCTCAAAGTTATAAAATATTTGTTGCTGCAACATAAGCAAATTTAATACAGCAGTAGTTTCCTCCAGTAAGTTGTCTCACAGCTCTGAAATGGGTGTAGAAGAAAACTCATGGCATGCAGTGATAACATATCAAATACTTCAGTCATTTAAATTGGTTTATTTATTTATTTATTTTATTTTAATTACATTTATATGCCGCCCTTCTCCAAAGACTCAGGGCGGCTTACAATTTTTGGGGGGGATACAACCCAGTGTGCTCAGCAATAGCCTTCATTCCATTGTATATGCCTGCTTATTACTAAGCGGAATTTTTACAAAGTCAGCTTATTGCCCCCAACAATCTTGGGTCCTCAATTTACCTACCCCGAGAGGATGGAAGGCTGAGTCAACCTTGAGCACCTGCCCAAAATCTTTCATCTTGAAATTTTTCTTGAAAGTCACCCCAAAAGGGTGAGCAAAGTAGGCTCCTTATCCTACATTCTCATTGGGGGTAATCCTCGACTTATGGCTACAACTGAGGCAAAATTTCCACTGCTAAGCAAGATTTAAGTGAGTTTTGCTGTGTTTTGTGATTTTCCTTGCCAACGTTAAGTGATGTTCAGTAGTAGTAAATAAATAGAAACTGTATCTTGTTGAGTCCTTTGAGGCGAGCGGCCCGGAGATGTAGCTGGGTGTGGTGAGTGATGTCTTGTTGGCCATGACCACCCAGTCACATGACCACCCATTAGGGCAGAGAACTGGTTGTTAAATAATTTGAATTCTGCCACTGTCTACACCCCTTCCAGTCAAGTTTCAGGTTTGGTTGTGAGACAGGAACAGTATTGGTCACATTTATGGATAATCTCTGGCAACAGCAGGATAGACATAATGCATCCATCTTTGCTCTACTTGACCTGTCAGCAGCTGACAATACCATTAACCATGATATTCTTTTGGACTGGCTACAGAAAGAGGTCTGGCCCATAGCCCCTTCTTTGAATTGTGCTCCAGGGCTTGGTACTCTCTCCATTCTTTTTTAATATTTACGAGAAGCCACTGGGTAATATAATTTGCCATCATGGGATGAGGTACCACCAATTATACTTAAGTTTACATCTCCATCCCAGGTGAGCCAAGTGATGCTGTCTTTGCCTTTTTGCAATGCCTGGAAGCTGCAGGGATCTGGATGGGGAAAAAGACTATGGCAAGTGATTTTGGGTACATGGAACTTCTGGCTCCAGGACTTTAACTGGACTCATGACTCATGCACGATATTAACATGCAATATTAACAATAAATCTTTAGAAGCTTATAATCCCTAAACACTGATTTGTTAATGGGAATCTATGAGAATCAAATTCAAAAGCACATAGGTAATTATTATTTACATTGTGATTAAACCATGAAGGTAGCCATCACCACCTTCCTTTCCTTTGTTGTGTTCTATGCATTTTTTAAAAAGATTCATGATATAGAACTATGTCAAGCTTGCTCCCATATAGATTTTATTGATTTTTTATTTTCATTTATTATGCACACAAAAAATTAATTGAAACTACTACAAGAAAAGATATATGGAAACCAACAATATTCAGTATAAACAATTTGCTCTGATTATTGATTGGTTTCTGTTAAAAATAGCTAACATGATCCAACCAATAATTTGTCTATTTAAAGTTTAAATAAACACTTACCTAATTGTCTTCCTATGATTGTGTGCAGAGTGGACTCATTGCCAACCTTGTCAGCAATCTTGCACATCTTTTATAATCTATGAATATGACAGAAGCACATTGTTAGTTTTGATTAACAGCATGTAGCTCAACATTTGTATAATTTCAGAATAGAAAAGTTTTTTTTTCTCAAAAATGCTCATAAATGTGTTCCCAAATAGAAAGTACACTTCAGAATTCTGATTTCTGGATTGATCAAAGTTTGGCAGAAACAAAATCTGCTGAGACTTCTGAATTATTTTACAGGATATTTAGGGCAATGCTGGTGCCCCTCACTCCCTCACTTCAGAAACAATGCAGTGTGTCACCTTTTCCTCCTCAGCTGCTGTGATATCACAGCATGGCATAACTCATTGTCCTGCTCACTTTCAATCTTCTCAGAAACTTCCTTTCCTTCTCTCCCTCCTATGAAGATACCAGGCCTTAGTTATTTAATTCTTACCAACCCCTCCTTCTCCCCTCAAAAATATACCCAGAATGAGGACATTTATGTCTACATTCATTCTTCATTATGCATTCCTACAAAGTGTACATATATTGTTCTGGTAAAGAACCATCCCAAAATGACTGTTCTAAACAGAATTGTTGATATGAACAATTTAGCACACACCTACTAAAGTAACTACAAAGTTACAATAATTTAAATTATCTTTATTTTTTCAATTAAAAAGGTTCATGACTTTCAGCTGCAATACTTTACATCAGAAGATAATTGAGGATGCCACATTTTTAGAAAAAGCAAGTGATAAAATTATTGACTTTTATTATGTATCAGTTGACAGTCAATGGAAATATCTATAAGTATGTTTCTCAAAAGAGATTCTCATTAAATAGGAACAATGGTCCAATAAGGACATTCTAAGGCTACAGCATTATACCCAGATAGATTACATTCCATTCAGTTGTTGTCTAATTTTAATGATCACATATTATCAGTTCAAATCTAAATTTTTCACAAGTTATTTTTTTCTGAAAAGAACAGGTGACAGATCTTGCAGTTCTTGAAATATGATTCAGCACACAATTAAGATGATCTTTCATGGCTTTTTATGTTATAGAGAGGAAGGAGCTTGCACATTCCAATGATGCTATGAGCTATATACCTTTTTACCTACAAATACAGTAAACAAGACCCATTATTAGAAAATTCTGTAGCAGTCTTCCTGTGTTGCAAAAACTTCCTCACAACACATATTATTCAATCTTTTCTTCTAGGTTAAAAAACTGGCTTCTGTATTTATAAGGATAAAATACTCCCTCTCCAGATCTGTTTAGGGCAGACACAAATGGTGTTACTAAAATTCTTGAATGTAATTTTAATATAATTAATTATTCAATAAACATGGCTGGTCTGCTAACTACAGGGAGATAAAATCCCTCCTATTCATTAATGAAAATACATTGCACGTTTTACTTTAGTCAACCAATTTTCTGTCATAAGAAAAAGAAGTCTAAAAGTATGAAAGGCTACAAATGGAAATTGAATTTCCTATAAAATTCCATTGTTCATGAATAGACAATTATACAATATAGGCCCCAACTTTTGCCCAGGTCCGACTGGTTTGCCAGTTATGCCCGTATCTGGACCCAGATGCCCTTCGCACGATCACTCATGCACTTGTGACGTCCCGACTCGACTACTGCAATGCTCTCTATTTAGGACTGCCCTTGCATACCATCCGGAGGCTTCAGCTGGTGCAGAATGTGGCTGCGCGGGTTGTGATGGGAGTTTCCCGATACTCCCATGTTACACCCCTCCTGCACGAGCTGCATTGGTTGCTGGTTGCCCTCCGGGTGAGATTCAAGGTGTTGGTGTTAACATTCAAAGTCCTTTATGATACGGGTCCAGGGTACTTGCGGGAGTGTCTTCTGCCAATATCAAACACCGATCGCCCTGTGCGTGTGATCGGTGACTCCTCGGGGTGCCATCGGCTAGACAATGTCGGCTAGTGGTACCCCGGGGAAGGGCCTACTCTGTTGCAGCCCCCGCCCTGTGGAACCAACTCCCTCTGGAGCTCCGGTTGGCTCCTGATCTCCGCTCCTTCTGCCGCAATCTGAAGACCTGGCTGTTTGAACAGGCCGGGCTGGACTGACCTCCTGGGTTTTTTAAGTATTTTAATGGGTTTTAGTGATTGGGCTTATTGATCTAATTTTGTTTTAAATATTTATTGATTGTTGTACTGTGTTTTAATTGTGAGCCGCCCCGAATCCTTGCGGAGAGGGGGCGGCATATAAGTCCAATTAAATAAATAAACTGGATAAACTGTTAAAGAGAATGAAAAAAATAGATTCTCAAAAATGAGTAATCAAATGCAATTAGTAATCAATAATATTGACTTATAGTTATTAAACATAAGATTCTTATTCAGTGTATAATTCCATCCATCATCACTAAATCAATAAATTTAATAATCTGTTTTAGCCATTATTACAAATTTGAGTTATTTGACAAGATAATAGCAAATGTATACACATACTATTCTCAAAGAAGAGTAGTGAAATAGCCATGAAATAAGAGCCTCAACTTAACAGGATTAGGAAACATGAATTTAATTTTAGCTGTAACTTACAAGCTGGTGTTGAACAGTCCCGGGTATTATGATATAGACGATGGAAATGCTTACTACATTCAGCAGAAAATGTGACAGGACCTGTTTGATAATACATAATAATTAATGAAACACAAAAGTTTGGTATTTTTTTAACATTACTAAGAAAAAATATTTTAATTACCTATATTTGATTCATTTGTAATCTGCTTAAAATCACTTATTTTGCATTCTCTACTCAAAACATAATACTACATAATCTTCTGACTTAGTTACATATAATTTATCATTTTTATAAAACTTATAAAATTAAAATGACAAGAGCTGCAAGCATGCAGAAACATGGTTTCTAGAATTCTTTCCAACCCCTTTATCAGCTACAATCATATATTTTTATGTATGCAATAGGAAGCATGTACTCTAGATCTACAGGATAGATCTAGATCTATGCTCTTTATCACATGGCTGGCAGAAAGAGGGAGGGAGATTTAAAATGAAACAGCTAACAATATTCTGAGCCAATATTCAAATTCTTTTTGCAGGGGGTCACATTAGAAAAAATATTTATTGAACAATTTTTTCTGCAGTCCTCAGTCTATGCTGTCAATCATCAAACCCCACCTTTTCTTAGCCAACATCTCCTCTTGATGATGGACTATTATATTATGCTGAGTTATGAGCCCTTTTACATAATTTCTTTCCAATATCCCATGCAGTTGGATGGAATTAGAAGGCAAAAAAAGAATGCAGGGCATAGCTTTAAGCATTTTAAAATGACTCTGCTCTGCATCACATGAGTGGGAAAGAAAATGAAGGAGCCTTGAATGGAGAATCAACAACAAGCTGCTTTCTGATTGTATCTCCTGAAACCCACTGGGAGTTTCTGTTTGTTCTTTGTTTTTCTCTACATACTTCTTATTGCATCTTTCCCATTTTTGAATAACCTTTTTTGGAGGGATAGGGGGCAGACTTGGCTTCTCTGCTTCTACCAAATTTGGTCCTATCCTATTTGTTTTAAGAGAATCATGCCACTGCAGCTAACGAGATAATTGTTAACAGACAGATAAACAGTCTCAAGTCCTTTGCACAGTGGGGTTGGAAGGAAACAAAAACAACAGAAGTGGTATTTAGTGGGACATAAAGTCTTGCATTTTTGGACTGTTGTTTTCCTTAATTTGCTTATAGAAAATTATAAGAAGGTTTTATTAAGCAAGCTCAATAAATGATAATTACTTGCCAACCAGATGTCTAATTTGGGGATGGAACATGTGTTTTCTTTTTGACACACATTATTCTGTATGTTACTGTTATTCTTTTGACTGTAAGTTCTGGTCCCACCTTAGGCATGAAAGCGTCCTGGGTGACCTTGGGCCAATCACTCTTTCTTAGCCCAAATCACCTCACAGGGTTGTTGTTTTGGGCAAAATAGGAGGAGGAAGAAATATTATGTGTTTGCCCCCTTGAGTTGTTTATAAACATAATAAAAGTGGGATAATAAATAAGTATAATGTTATAGTTCAGCTCCTTCAATTCCTATCTCCCTGAAATGAGTTTGTTTATAGAAACTTTTTGTAATCCGGAATTTGTGCAAATACACAGAACAATTTCAAGCTCCAGAATCTCAGCTTATGCTGCTATAGGTTATGCAATTTTTTTTCAAAGGTATTATATTAAAATTGTAGTTTATTTATTTTATTTATATATTCAATTTATGTAGCCACCCATCCCAAACCAATGACTTTGAGCAGCAAACAACCACAAATTAACATAAAAAGGAAAAAACCAAGAGTATTGTTTAGATACATAGAAGTAATTGTATTTACAAAAAGACATGAAGTTAAATGAGTTTGGATTATAATTCAATTAAATTTTAGATTTTATTTTAGTCCCTTATCTTTTTTGATCCCTGGCATGCCATATATCTCTAATTTGTGAATTGGATGTTTAATAATTATTTTTAATTGGTTTTACCATTTTTATTGTTTTAAAATATTTTTTTAAAATTTTTAATCGTATTTTCTGAACTGTAAGCCACTCAGAGTAATTAACTGAGATGGGCAGCCATAGAAGATGGATGGATGCATGGATGCATGGATGATGTCATGGATAACTGCATGCTGTTAGCATAGAAATGAATGTGTGCATTCAAATGAAGGTAAGCAGTCACTTTTCCTGATTTTTTTTAGCCATATCATGGTCCTAATTTTGTATTTCTTTGTATAGCTTTGTCATCTGATTATTGCTAGACACACTCAATCAACAGTTGGATAGAGGTTATCTAAATATATTTTCCATAGCTTTTACCTGTAAAGTGTTTGATGAATTTGTCTTTTAAACTGGAATCTCTTGGAAATACCTCTGTGAAACAACAGAGATATCATAAGACAATAATAACAACACATGACAATAATAAAATATAACAATAATATGCTTGAAAATATGTGCATTTATAAAACTTATTAAGAAACCTGTTTTATTTTCCATTTCCTATCAACAATTGCAAAACTAAAAAATTCAAATTAATGTACACATTTTTAGGTACTCATTGAATTATCAATCTAAATGCAGGAATAGCAAGTATAAACAATTATCTACAAAAGGAACATTGCATATAGAAAGATGCTCCTTTAATTCCAGCAGAAGTACTGTTTCCCTGCATAAAACTATGTGTGTGTATGAAATGTTACCACTCTCATGAAGAGACAATGTAGGAAATTAAAGCTGGAGGTGAGCCTTACTTGCAATTGCTGTGTATAACTAGCCAGATGGGTTGCAACTTATTCCGCATAGGAACCAGGGCAGGGTAAGGATAGGATTTTTAAAAATAAACTTCAAAGCTATTTTAAACTGCTGCCTGACATATGGTGATATAAGTACTATTTCTTTAACCATGTGTTTTTATTTATTCAACATATGTTACATTGAGGAAGAGAGGAAGAGAGCACCACATAAGAAGGGAAAGGAGGGAGAAGAAAATTTAAAATTGAATTGTTACTATTGGTACATCCACATATCAGATAAAAGGATGTCTCTGATCCTATCAATATTGACTGGAATATAAATTATTCTTGGTCTGTGTACATTTGGTCACTCTTCAAGGGGCTACTTATAATGAATGGGACCCTAAGACAATATGTAAGGAAGTATTCAGATTTTATTAATAGATGGTGGGGTAGAGAAAGAGGAAATACTGAAAGCCTAAAAATTGGATTGAATGGAATTAAGATATCCTTAAGATTTCCCGCAAACCTCAGTCTGTCTGAATGTCATGTCTACATTAATTTTCAAGAAAAACTTTGAGAACCATATTTCTTCTCTTATTGGATGAAACTACTCTGCTTAAAAGATTACAAGCCATCTTATATCACAAGTAATCATCCTCATGATTACTAGCTTACCTTGACTTCACTAATTTTTTTTACATTTCTCCTGGCAAGTAGTCAAGAAATATCTAACAATATGTAAATTATTCTACCTATCTTTATGTCAAATACTTAGAAATGTCTGTGAACTATATGTCACATGACTTTTTGAACCCTCAAATATTGCATTTGAGGAGCTGGTGGAAAGAGAATCATAGATCAAAGACTAATTTTCTCTCTAGCTTTCCAATTAGTAACAAAGTAGTTACTAAGGGGAAGACAATAAGGACTCTCTCACAGCAACGATGCATAAGTCTTAATGTGGAACAAAATAATTCTAATTCCAGATTCATAGATGTGTTTGTTTAATTATTTGGGAAGCAGCATACAGTATATAATGGGAGAACATTGGTGAACAACAACTGGATACATATTATCTTCCATATACTGTATATGCTGTGTGTTTATTTTGAAATAGATTAAAGCCATTCATAACCATGACCAAACGTATTTTGCAAAAGTCGAGCATTGAATTAACTAAATAAATTCTAATCTCAACATAAAAACACAGCAATTTTACACTGGTTATATAATTACTAATTATTTCTTATACAGATGGTTTAATTATTAGTTCTAGGAAAGTTGCTTCTTACTTGTGGTTCTTCTCAGCCATCTGGTTTATTGAACAAAAAGACATATTTGGATAGAGCTGAAAGATATTTGTTCCACTGAGAAATGAAAAGAATTTTCAACGAAAACTTGATGTGAGTCAGTACGTTACACTTCTTTTTTTTGTACATTTGAAAGAAATGAAAACCATAGTAAGAAAGCTACAGCTAATTTTAACTTTTTTTCTATCCTTCATCATGCTTTAAGGCAATATTAAATAGTTAAAGTGGAAAAAAAAATCCTGCTCTTCTACAATCTTTTATATTTGCCATCACAATGAAAAAAAGAAATTACAAAGTTATCAGTTGAAAAGGATTATGCACATAGAGCAGCATATTTTTATTCTGATAGAATAAACTTCTGTCCTTTAAAATGTTATGAGAAAAATGTGCATATTTCCATATACATGTGCACATATACATATACAGTCATTTCACTTCAATAACTGTCCCAGCAGAAGTACTGCTTGTACTGCATACATATGCATGATCTTGATGATTTAAGAACCTCCAGAATGGAAGAGGTTGCTCCAGAAAATTCAGAAGACTTGAAAAGGGAATTTAATCCTTCACTGCTATTATGTGACTAAAAATAACCTTTTCTGAAACTTATTTGATTATGAAAAAATAACCTTTGGATTTATACCTATGCAAATAATGATTTCAGAAAAGGTTAAACTCCTCTCACCACCTCTTACACTTTCAATTAACAAAAAAGCAGTTGTAACTTATACAATTTGCAAAATAAGTATGAAAAATAGCATCACTTCTAGTTTGGATCTCCATATGTATTGTTGTTGATAATAAAATGCATACAGAGAAACAGAAAAAAAAACGGAGCTCAGGAGAGCTGTCCTGATCTCCATTTTCACTGGCAGAGCACTCAGGCTACCACAGATGCCCCCAACATGAATGACATAGAGCTGACCACACCCACCCTGGCCACACCCACTCCAGCCTCCTGAGGCCAAACACAACCCTGATACAGCCATCAATGAAATCGAGTGTGAAACCCCTGATTTAATAGGTGGATAAAAATGTCAGATCCAGTCTAAACATTTAGCTGACTGTGTAACCAATCATCATAATAATGAGCTGACAATTTTCCAGAGTGCACCACAATCATAAATGCAGCATTGACATATTTCTCAATGCATGCACATGAATAATTGGCAGTTTCTACAAACCAGCAGAACATGCTGTTAATTGTATTCCTCTGAATGTTCACTGTTGATATAAATCATATCCAAGATATCCATACACAAAATTCAACAAATAAACCAATTCACATACAATTTTTAAATGCACTCTGGAACTCAACATTAACAGAATAAAACAGAATAGGTAGAAGTTGCATATATCAACACATGAACATCAAAGCTCAATAAAGCAATCAAATCAAGTAAAAGGAAGACATAATTGGAGAAAGAGTCCCATGAACATCCAGGCCCTGATCCATGAAGGGCTTTAGAGATGACAACCAGCACTTTACTGAAACTGGTAACCAAAGGTTAACTACTGTAGCTAATGAAGCAAAATAATCACATGATCATATTATAGTCATAATTATTCATAGAAAGACATTCTGGATCAGCTGTAATTTCTGAGTGGTCTGGCAGCCAAATGCAGAATGTAATGTAGTAGTCCAAATGGGAAGTGACTAAGGGATGACTAACCACAAGATCTGTTAGTCCTGAAAAAGGACATAAATGGCCAGAAGATAATCTGGACAAAAGCCATCCTTCTGACAATGACCATATGCTCTTCCATCAAGACTCACAAGTTTAAAAGATCCCCTAAATTGTGAACAATTTTTTGTCACATCCAGTGAACCATCAAAAATTAAAGATGGAAAACCCTTGCACATGACTAACTCTTGACTCCAAAGACATTCAGCCAGTCTAGGGCTGACCCTGTATCTATTGCTCCCTATCATGATTTTAATAGTCTCTAAATATTGGTGACAGAGGCTCAACAACATCATGTGGTTGATAGGAAAAAACTGGACACGCTCAGGAATCCTATAAAGAATGGATCTTGGGCTTCTGTCCATCAAAACTGATTGGAACCAATCACAGAGAACTATTACAAAGCACTCCCCAATACACCCAAACTCCAAAATCACTCCAGAAGGATACCACAATTGATAGTATTGAAAACCAGCAAGAGATCAAATAGACCAGGAGAGTCGTCTCACTACTATCCTGTTCCCACCAAAGATCATCCACAAGTGCAATTAATGGTATTTCAATACTATGTCCTGACCTAAAATCTATTTGAAAATAGTCCAAACAATTGGCTCTGGATCTGCAATAAAACTGCCTTATCCATAACCTTATCCTTGAAAAAAAAAGCTTGGAGACTGCATGGAAATTGCCCATGTTACTGGAGCCAATTATTTTGCACTAAGAAAACTGTATTAATCTATGTTGGAAAAAAATCTGGAATGTAGTAGCACCTTTTCTAATTAACAAACTAGTTAACAAATTTTATTCAAAGGCATAAAGTGTGAGGAGCAGCGCATTACTTCTTTCAAGCAGGAGCAACTATTTCATCATTAAGATGAATTCACCATCATTTCAACTCACCAAGTTGTCTCTTAGGCACTTTAACCAGCCAAGAGAGACATAAATCTATAATGGCATGTGTGGGTATAATCTTGGAAAGTGGAGCTGGGAGGAGATGCTGCCTAGGGAATGATCAGATAAGAGAAGGCATAGAAAGAAAGTCAGAAAAGAGCCTCCTGACTTTTCAGGCTGTAAAAAGGCTGCAGGAGGTTTACAAAATTAATGTCAGCTTTCAAAAGAAAATGACCAGATGAGCTAATTATTTTTATAAGTCTACATTAAGAGAATTTTGCTATTGTCCTCTCTTATGGTATGGTTTCCTAGGCAGCAATGTTTTTCTCCACTCCCAAGGCAGAGGTGGTATTCAGCCAGTTCTGAAAGGTTCTGGAGAACTAGCAGCAGAAATTTTGAATAGTTCAGAGAACTGGCAAATGCCACCTCTGACTGGCCCCACCCCCATTTGTTCTCTGCCTGACCAACTGGGTTTTCTTTTGTTGCCCTGCACAGGAGAATGGAGCTGGAAAACAGGTTAATGGGGTGGGGAGGGAATGGGGATTTTTCAGTATCCTTCCCCTGGAGTGCGGTGGAATTGGAGATTTTGCAGTATTCTTCCCCTGTCATGCCCACCAAGCCATACAATGCCCATCAAGCCACGCCCACAGAACCGGTAGTAAAAAAAAATTGAATACCACCACTGTCCCAAGGTCATTCCCATATGAACGAATGATTGGGATAAATTCTCATACAAAAAATGTTCATTTGAATCTTCTTCATCTATATAATTTTAATCTGCATAATTATCTCCTCAGACAATGTCAGTTGCAATTCAAGCTTCATAACTGCTGATCTTCTTGGCTATAGCTATTATTTGCTGCTTTATTATTTTTCAGTGCTTCCTTCTTTTCCTTTTTTCTTTTTAGGTGATATTTTTTGATCAGGTGTTCTTTGGTCCTTTTATTATTCAGCTTCTTTTCTTCCATCTATTCTAACTTGCTTGAATCTGGATTTAGCATACTGATCTTATCATCCAATCTGATCTTCTATTCTGCTGGTGTACAGTTTGGCTTTTCCTCCCTTTATTGTTGATTTTGCATCCAAGGTATTCAATTAAACTGCAGTAATGCTGTACATTAGTTGGTTTGTTTCTTACAGTGAGCTGGTGCTTATACTTGATATTACAGGATTGGCATCTGTTAATATTTATGCTAGCTGTTTCTTTGGAACAGACAATAGGCTGCATGCAGGCAACCTTAATCTATTGATTTGTATGCTGTCCTAGGTAGTTGGTTATTCTTTGTTTCAATAATTTTTTAATTGGAGGGCTTTTTCTTTCTGAAGAGAAGGCAGAGTCTGAGTATGAAATACTGAACTCGTTTGCTGATTTGCCTCTACAGTCTGAGTTACTTTTGGCAAGGCTTTGATTTCTTTTCCCTAAATAGACCTTTGCAGGGTATTTTTTTTCCAATTTTGCTTTTGTGAATTTATTTTGTATTAACATTAATTTGCTTGCCTCTGTTCTGTTATTCCTAGTTCTGGATGATGTTTTTTCCAGAATTGATGCATTATTTTCAGATATCCTTTTCTTGTTGGACTTGATAAGTAATAACATGTCATTATTTCTTTTTTTCAATCTTTCTATCAGGTGAATAACTTCTCTTCCAGTAGTCCTGCAGCTACTGGTGCTGGTTGCTCAATCAACGTCCCTGAATCTCATAGCCCATTTGTCACCAGACGTCCAGGAGCTCCAAGCTTAGTGCAATCCTTGTTTACTGGACCAATCCAGTACAGATTTCTGTAAAATACATCTCACCATATTGGTAATGGGAGACATTTTCTTCTTCTGCCTCCTCTGATAAGACTTGTCCAGTATGGTGAAATCTCTGGTATAGCTCTCATCTTCAGAGTCCTTCCAAGTAAACCAGATCAAGAATCAGACACTCAGGGATTCCAGGAATGTGACTTTATTATTGTAAGGTACAATAACAGATTCTTGAAAGCCTGTCCAATTTTTTGCCTAACCCACCTTACACTGATCAAAATCAGTGTGGGGTTAATTTAAGTTTCTTTCTTATATTTCCTTCAATTTCTGTATTGTGTAATTTCTTGTCCTTCCCTCCCTATCATCTCTCTGAATTCTTTTAAGCATTCTAGTGCTGCATTGTTGATTGTCTGATCATTGTAGGGCTTTTTTTTGAAGGAGGGGAGCTATTTCTACCCTTAAATCAGAGGTGACAAACTCAAGTTCATTGAGGGCCACATCAGGATTGGGTTTGACCTTAGAGGGCTGGGTGGGGGCATATATATATGTATATATATAGTAATTGATACCTGAGAATGTCACATCACAGCCTTCCACCCAGGACACTACATCACAGAACTCAGGAGATTACAACACAAAACATCAGGAGGTTGCAACACAGACAACGACCCAGGAGATTACAGCACCACACCCAGGATGTCACAACAATAGAACTCAGAAGGTCATCACACAGCCCATTACCCAGGTCGTTACAACACAAAAGGCTGAGAGACACACAGCCAGCACCTCAGCCACACAGGGTCTCAGGAAAAGGCCATCCAATCTGCATACATCAACTCCATCAACCAATCAAGAAGTAACAACACAGCCAACTCTGGAGTTTAAAAGGGAAAAACAGCCACTATCACACACTTCTCCCAGAAGAACGAAGCTGAGGACACCAGCCTGAAGATGACGGATGAGATTTCATCGAAACGTTGCCGAGGTATTCTCAATCTTACACGGGACAAGACCCGAATACACCAAGACCTACATACCTTTACCCGTGAAAATCTATGAAAATATCTAAATATCTATCTATCTATCTATCTATCTATCTATCTATCTATCTATCTCTATCTCTCTCTCTCTCTCTCTCACTGGAGAATTTGCCAATATTTTAATGCAAACATATTGAACTAAGGATCAAATTATGCTTAACATCAACTCAATGAAGAATGCTATGATCAAATGCTATTAGTTTTTGCTTGTGAAGAAGCCTCAACATATAAACTACAGCAGTAGACATAAAGATCTCTTTCACACAAATTTGCTTGTGGTCAGCAAAGGTTTTCTTTTGAAAGAAATATCAAATACTCAGTATTATGAAACAGGCCTACTTATACCCTGCCTGTGCTGAGTCTGCCTTCTCAGTTAATACTCCAAGATTAACTCAATTATGTCCTTCAAGCATACACTCTCTCTCTCTCTCTCTCACACACACACACACACACACAAATTTCTGCAGGAGCTCAATGGTTCACAATGGACCGTCCTTCACATTATCTTCACAAAAGCCCTGTGTGAGAAAAGTTGTGCTGAAAGTCTTCCCAGAATTTTCCAGTCTGGTTTTCAGTATTTAATAGCCTCAACTGCTTTCAAGTTCTTATAATTCAAATACGATTGTAGTACAATAACTTTGTTCTACGAATATATTGTTTTTGGTGTTCTTATAATTCAAATATGAATGTAGCACAATAACTTTGTACTACGAATATATTGTTTTTGGTGTTACTGCTGTTGCTTAGCAATGAAATTCATATAGAAATTTTATAACACTTCATGAATGGTATCCAAATAGATTTAGTAGGTAATTAATAATAGTAGAAGTAGAAGCTATTGTTATTGTTGTTGTTCTTCTTGCCTAGTAATTACTATGATCCAATGCACAATCATTCATCAAAACTGTAAGTAACTGCGGAACTTCTGTAAACTTCCAGCCATCTTGTCTTCTACCAGTCTTTTTTTCCTATTACCTTCTATTTTTTTCAATCAGAATTGTTCAAGAACTCTTATTTCTTCATTATGTTTCCAAAATATATCACTTTTAGCTTCATTGTTAGAGTTTAAATTTTCTGGCTTTATTTCATCTTCTTGCTGTCCAAGGTACTCAACAATTTTCTATAGCACCGCTAAAAAAATAATTATAATTAATCAGGGTCCCTGGATGCAATTCAGATATAAGTAAGTGCCATGGAGACTAGTGGACCTGAGCAAAGGTTTTTCACTAGGAAATAATTCTGAAGAATTAGCAATGGAGTATTTATGTATATTTTACTGAGACCTCCATTCCATTGCATACTCCTAAATCCATGAAAGCCACCCATTATGCTGAAAGACGCAAGATTTCTTCTCCACAATTTATGAGCAAAGTTTCTTTTGTTATTTAATGGTAACCTAAAAAATTTATCAGGAAGCAAACAATCTGATTTAGTTTCACTATAGAAGCAAACAAAATATTTTAAAAGAGTTATAAGAAAGAGAGAGAGAAAAGAATGTTACCCAGCAAGGAAAAATGGAAAGAATAGAGAAAAATATACTGTATGTCTTTAAATACTGATGGAATAGGGTGAGAAGGGAAGAAACAGTAGGTTGAAGATAACATAGGAACTGAGCATCCAGGATAGGGGGATAAATGATTTTTTTTCTTGAGTATCTATTTATCTCTTATTTATCTAACAGTCTCTATTATGCATCATGTTTGGGTCCCAGACATCTACAAGCCTTTTCTTGATCTATAAGATCTTATAGGGAACATGCACAATAGTTCCACACTTTTGAAAAGGAGGGAAGGGGGAACAGATGAGATTAGTCAGTATTGTTTCTTTGTAGCTATTCCTTTACCTTGGAATGGCCTCTTATTTGGAGATCAGATTCAATTCCCTCCTTACCCTTAGTAAACTAATTATCCTAGACAACACTTTTCATGATTTTGCTGGCTTAATTTGTTAGGGTACTATTCTTATTTCATTTTCTTGTATTTGTAATTTATATTGGCATTCTACAGATTTAAGCTTTTGTATCACTGTATTTTCCCTGTTTCCCCCCAAAAATGACCTACCCTGAAAGTAAGTCCTAGCTTGATTTTTAAATGTGCACCCAATATAAGCTCCCCCAAAATAAGCCCTAATTAAGTCCTGCCCACTCCAGAGTGCATGAATAAAAATTAAGCTAGGGTGGGGATGGGGGGGTGGAGCTGCCCTACTACCTACCTTTAGACAGTTGTAGCCAGGCCTTGCACACACCGACACCTGCCTTGCTGCCCTATTTCTTCTGCAGCTGGCAAGGCTGGCAAGGCTTTCCTGGAGGCCTCTGTAGCTGATAACAAAGCTCTGGATCGATCCGGAGATCTGTTATCAGCTGCAGAGCCTTCAGGAAAGCCTTGCCAGCCACAGAAAAAGAAGTTCCTGAAGGCCTCTGACAGCAAAAAGGAGGCCGGGGTGATGCGCGCAAGTGAGGATAGTCAGTGGATGACATCCGCCCAAAATAAGACCTGGTGCCTTTTTGGGTGGCAAAAAAATTATAAGACAGGGTCTTATTTTCAGGGAAACACGGTAGTATAGGTTAACTGAATACACCAATATATAGATCCAATAAATAAATATGTAAAATGACTTATTTTTGTAAGTTAAGATCATTTATCAATATTTAATCCATTCTGTGATAATACATTTCATATTACTCTTGGGAAATGTTGTCAAGAAGATATTAGGTGATATTTGAATTGTGTCCTGAAGAAAGTCACTATCTAGATCCCTTTTATGCAGGTTATTACATTTGAACTGGAAATGCCACCATTTGCTATAATTAATCACCTTTGCACAAACTAGATGGGGTAGAGTACCTTTTATGGTTCTATTGTGGCTTTTGTTGGCATTCAGTATCATCAGTCATGATATCCTTTTACTCCATCTGTCATGTTTATGTATAATTCCTAGACAGATTTGCCTTATTAGTAGTGACCTGTCCATAATGTTACACACAAATAGCAATAGCAATAGTTCTTAGACTTCATAATGCTTTACAGCCCTCTCTAAGTGGTTTACAAAGTCAACATATTGCCCCCCAACAATATGTGTCCTCATTTTATGAACCTCGGAAGGATGAAAGGCTGAGTCAACCTTAAATAATCCTTGCATTAGCTAGGAAGATATAGAGGCCAGGTATGAATGAATGAAGATGTAGAGGCCAGGTAGGAAGCATGTGAATGGCTAAATATTTCCTTATAATTAAGACCTGAAAATTCTGCCTCAAGAAAGAGAAGCAACCTTCTGTGAAGTGAGGTGAGAACTAGGGAGGACGAAGGGAAAAGGGGACATGATTGAAACCATTAAACATATTAAGGGTGTAAATAAGATTCTAAAGGCAGTATTTTCAATATTAAGCAAAAAACCAAGATGGGGACATAACCTAACAGGACGGAATTTCAGTAATGTTGGAAAGTATTACTTCTCAGAAAGAGTAGTGGAAGCTTGGAACCATCTTCCAGTGGAGGTAGTGGGTCAATCAACAGTAACTGAGTTTAAAACATGCTTTGGATAAACATATCTCCAATAGCTTCCTGCTAGGTATATTTTTGTTTTCAGTTCCATCAGATTTTTATCTGCCCCATCTGAGGAATCTGCTAGAATTCTACAATTTCTTTTACTTTACTTCTTTTACTTTGCATAATGTTAAGAATATTGTTGGAAGCTTGAGTTGAGTCATTTGGAAACCTACAGCAATCAAAGACTAAATTATCTTTTTTTAGATTAAGGGCATTTGGGTGGTTTAAACTGCCATTCTTGATGTCAGATGCAACAAAATTTAGACTGCTCAGAAAAGTCAGCTTAATTTTCAGGACATCATACCAATTGTGTGGCACATGTATAGAAGCAGTGCCTTAAAGTAACAGTTTAATTTGTTATTTATAAAACTATTAAAGTTCTGCTAGTTCTGCTAGGGATAGAGGTATGGTTTGGAAGGAGGGTAGCATCTTTTACATCCAAGGTACTCCTGTTCAGCAGTTGGAAAGTACCTAAGAAATAGGACAGATTTCAAAAGAACCCCTTTCCAATGCAAAACTGCATCCAGAACTTCTGAAAATGCTTCCAACTGTCACAGAAACGCCTAAAGTTTGTTTCTGCAAGGCTAAATAAATAATTGAAGAGAATATCCTTTCAATTGATTCCATGGGGTAAGATTTAAGATCAGCTCAATCCCAAAGCCATCTAAAACCCATGTGCGCGTTAGCTGCGGCTTTTCAAGTCTTTATATTCACTCCCATCAATTCTAGCCAACAAGATCAATGACCATCACTGATAAGCTTTGCAGTTTGGCATTGAGACCCGCAGCTCCGCATCCCCAAGCCCAATTTTTGGGCGTTAAAACAAAGCAGGATATTTTAGCAACGCCAACTCGAAAGGCATTTTGGTACTAGGAGCTGGGGACATCTCGCTCTTCGCACCAGCCCCGCGGAGATCAGACTCCAAACGGGCCACAAGAGAAAGGACCAAAGGGAGAAAGAGGGAGGGTATGGAGTTTCTTACCTGAATGTCTGGAAGCGGCTAAGAACCTGGGCGCTCGCTCCCTGGAGGTCGAGGAAGAGCTGACTTTGGCTTCGCGGTCCAGAACCGCCGAGGAATAATGGGCGCCGCCGTTGGCGAAGCGCCGAGCGATGACCCGTTCCGCCCTGAAGGGGTGAGAGGCTGCCTGTGAGCTGCTGCTGTCCACCAGAGCTTTGAGCAGCAAGTCGAGCAGAGTTTTCCGATCCCCCGCGGGCCCTTGGAGACCTTTGGCTTTGCTTTGGAAGGCGGCGTCGCTATCGCTTTCCAAGCGGGACGGCCGCGCCGAAGTGAGGACTAGAAAGAAAACCAGGGCAGACAGCACGTGGCGGCGACGGCGGCATTTCGTAGCCCCGGGCATCTCTCGGTCGCCTGGGAGAAAAGAAGCAATAACCCGGCGGTTAGCTTCTCTCCTTGCCCATCCGGAGAGTTTTTCTCATGATGGGAGGGAGCGGGGAGAGCGGGGATCAGGGAGCGCCGGCCGGGGCCGATCTGAAGAGGTCACCCACGGCCACGGGGCGGCACGAGATGAGTTATAGCAGCACCTCCTGCTTTGGGCTGCTCCCGGAGGGGCAAAGACACGTGACTCTGCTGGGGCGCGCGCACAAGTGGTCGGTGATACCGCTGCCACAGCTACAAGTGTTCGCTTTGCCCGGCCCCGGCCGAAGAAATAGTCCCTTGGGGGGACGGGGAGGGGGGAACGGAACGGAAGGGGGGCTCGCGAATCGCCAGTCGGGCTGGTGCTTCCTTAGAGTCCGTTCCCTGGGAGCGACCGCGCAGGCGATTGGGAAGGGAGTCACTTCTTTGGCTGATCAGTCCCACCGGGACGACCCCGCCCACCGCATCGCCGCGGCAGCTTTGCTTTTCAACTTATATAGCTGTACAGCTTATATCCAAGATTCTGAGAAAAGGATAGTCAGCGAGGCGTCGGGTGCTGAAATCTAAGGGATGTGGCGGGAAAGTGTCTCGGGGAAGGTGAATGGCTGACTGGTATTTTCCCAAAGAGTCCTTGAAACTTTTATGCGCTCGAAAGATTTATTTTCCCGCGGAGTTCGGCTACTGAGACGGAACATGATCGACAGTTCCACTTCCTCATGAGGCCAAAAGGATGGTCAGGAGGATCTGGGCTACATATTCCCGGAACACGCAGTTGATTAGACAACACAGTGCAGCTGAAATAACTGGAGGGACTGAGATGTTGTTTCTCACTCTTAACGATAGGATTCTCTTCCGCACTGACAAACTGCCATTTCAGATTTACTTATAGGACCTGAAAACCATTTGCTTTCCCTTCTGTTTTTTAGATCAATTAATAAAATAACAATGCTACGGTCTTTGCCCTGATAATTTCGCACCTGTCTCGGTACAACGCCTCACGATCTGTTCTTGTTCAATGCTGTGGCAACTCCTGTTTGGAATCGCACATAAAACCCATTTCTGTGGGCTGAAGTTCACCGATTCAGTCTTTAATAGTCTTAAATACGTAAATAGCCTTCAGTTCCAGACCAAAGGGAGCTGACAATTCGTTCAATTAACTCCGAATCTCTCCCAAGGAGTTTACTCTACTTTTAAAGTAGGAAGGAAGATCGGGAAATCTCCTCCCTGAGTCCCAGTATTGGAAATGATGGGCAGGTGTGCATTCTCTGGGAACAGACGGAGTTCTCCCGGGAAAGTAGCATCCCCAAAATGAAGATGAAATCCCCCCACCCCTTGAACCCCGTTAAAGGCTTGCCTGACATTACCAAAACATTTCTAACCTTATCTTATATAGGGCATGAAAAGACAAAACAAAGTGTTACCTGCCCACGTTGTCTCTCGATGCAGGGATCTTCTACCTCCCACTAAAGATTTGTCAGCCTCCTTGGGAGCCAGCGGGCGGCAACAACCATAGACTTGGTTTATATACTGTAGTTTCCTCGCCGCCTGTCCGTTAGAGTGGTATCGACTTTAGGTGGGTGGCAGGCAACGAAACTTTCTCTTAATCATTCTTTCTTGGCTCAACGAGGGTCTTTTTTCTTCCCTGACAAACTTCTTCCGTCCCACTTGTCCCTCCTGAGAAGCCAGTTCAGAGCCATCATCTGAGATGACTCTTACCTACTTGTGAAATTAAATTGTCACGCAGATTAGGGGATGTTTCAGACTCCTTGGTCCAAGTAGGGTTTTTTTCCTTTTCTTTCATCTCCCCCCCCCCCAATTTTCTTTCCTTCTTTTAGCTCGACTTTCTGGTACAGATATAATTAGGAGGATAGGGACAGAGCTAAAATAAAGTCTCAGGAATACAAAGAAAATGGCCTCTGCCATCTCCAAAAAAGAGCCCTTTGTACACACATTTCTCACAGAAATGTGACAATGTGGGTTTAAGTAAAAGAAGCAGGAGTAGTCCATTAGAAGTTCAGATTAAGACTATGCATGCAGACTTCGCTAATAGACAATGGGAGTCTTTGGCATTTTAAGTTTTTTTAGCATACTTAATAATGTGGAAGGAAAGCAAAATATATATGAATAAAAACAATATGAAATTATATACTATATCAAATGAAAAAAGGAATAGTTTTTTCAGTACATCACTATAATATGACAGTACTGTAGTCTGGTAGTGAGAAAGAGAAAATAATAAAAATTTTCAGAAAAAGAAATATGGACTACTGTTGAAAAGGTGAGAGGCTAACCAATAGCCTTGAAGCAATTTGTATAATATGGATATGTCCATGAAGTCATCAGGTGCTGAGCTCAACTAAAAGGTGTCTTTCTTTTTATTGATCCTTTTAAACCAAGTCTTGGCATGTTAGATTTGGAAAGCCTCATTTAACTGAGTAAAATTAGTGATAAGGTTAAGTGCTTTAATATATGTACACTTTTTGCTTTCCCTCTTAACTATACTGAAGACTGATCCTGTAGACTTTTTTTTCAAATGTTATTATTTGTTTACACATGATTTGGGAACACTCTTTGAAAACAACATTTTCCAGTAAGTCCTTAGAAATGTGATAGCTTTTATACACAAAAATATTTGAATAGGTCAGTTTCTATATGTACCTTAGCATCACCCAGTTATAACTGACTTGATATAAAATCTGACTTCATTCTTGAAACATTGGCCTAAAAATGCAAAGTGACTTCAGATACTATAATTCTAGCAAGGCGAATGTGCTAGCTTTGATATTATCTGTTAAGTAAATCTTGTCTTCCAAGGTTGGGTAAACAGGCACAAAAGAACTGCATACATGTATAAAGAGTTCCAAGTATATCAGAATACTTACATTTCCCAACAATTGGTTGTGTGGGTGTGGGTGCCATCATTCTGACACATAATCAAAAGGGATACTGGACTCTGAACAGCACTGAAGCTCACAAGATCATACCTCTGGAAAAGTAATACAAGGAAGTTCTAAGCCCTTGGTATTAGTCATAGAATGTTTGACAGGATGGATTACAGAGCACAAGCAATGATGCAGCAGAGACTGGAAGTGAGGTTGAAGAATTCCATTTCTACTGTGTTATGAGTATGATTGATCAGGCAATATCAATACAAAACCCAATTAGAAATATCTCTTTCACATAGTACAGACTACCAATACCAGTCTGAGAAACACTGATTAACAAACTTATATCAAGTTTATCTTATCAATTGCCAGCTGTATGGATTGAACTGTTACTAATGAAACTCCAAGCCATCATATCCAGGTAAATTGGGACTATGACTCCTTGAATTTATAGTTAATCTTTATTCAGGATCACTTCTATTAATTAAAAGTATGCTATCTAAAACAAAACACAGAAAAAGACAAAACTTGTTAAATTTGAAGTTGAGAAGTAAGATTAATCTTTCTCTGTAAGGAGAAAAGTGAACCCTGCATATGTATGTATTTCAATAAATTCATTCTAAATATTGAAGACCTTCTATTAGAAGCTAGCAAGCTTTAAAATAAAGGAATGTTAGGGGAGAAAGCAACTTTTTTCAACAAAGGGCTATTATTTTGCAAAATAGCAAAATACAGTTATGTGTTTAATATTGTAGTTATATATGATATTTTGGAGAAAAAGGATACCAACAGCCTACTTTCACAGTGTTGAGCTGTACTGAATATATTAAATAATCTTTTTATAGTTGGCCTTCCTAGGTGGGTGCTTTCCAGATCAGTTGAGATGACAACTTCCAGAATTAACAAATGCCAAAGTTTATAAATCTAGAGCTTTCAAACTGAACAAAGCTACTGTTGTTTTAATCAGATTTTACCAATTTTAAATTATATCCCTAAAATAAACTGGATTCATATATTTTCTTTGATTCTACAACAGTAGTATATAGTAGTATATACATTTTAATTTTAATTTTATTTATTATTTATTTGTTAATCACCACCCATTTCACTATCTAGGTGACTCTGGTGATTTACAAGTAAAAAAATGATAAAATCCATATAAAAATCCATTAAAAATAGACAAAGATAAACAAAGATAAAAGACTGAGAGAGCCACCACCAGGATATATCCCATTCTTGGATCCCCATGAAGGTTGACAAACCAGGTCTTAAATGTTCTTCTAGAAAGCCAGCAGAGGAGACCAACCTCACCTCTAGTGTCAAGATATTCTACAGGGGGGGCAATAGCAAATTATTTTTCTGAGCAGAATTAATGGTAGAGCCATTTGTGGCTACTGCCACAAATAGATAGAGCCTTCAGATCTCTCAGCCTGGGTCTGTGAGTGAAAATTCAACTTATCAACTTTAACTTTTCACTGATGATGTGAATGTGATTTTAATCTTCATTTGCCATTTTCCTAGGATAAAGAGAGAAACATATTTACTTTGCTGGCAGGAATATATAAAAATATTTGATTTCTTCTCATTTAGACCAGAAACAAAGTTTGCTCCTATTGCCTTCATAGTTATGTCTGTCAAGCCAGTGAAATGGAGACTATACAGTAACTATCTCATGTAGCATCTATTCTAAAGCAGTTTCAAAATATGAGATAATGTAACACTCACTGCAAATCATATAAGAATAACTGGCTAAGAAAACTAGAGTGTAAGGTATGTATGTATGTATGTATGTATGTATGTATGTATGTATGTATGTATATGTATGTATGTACACACACACACACACACACACATTCCATAAAACATCTTCTAAGATATTTACAATATCTGTTTCCTATTATAACAAAACTTTATTTCTGTTTAGAGCACTTGGACATCTAAATTCTGCTCATATTTTAAAATATGATACAGAAATGACACCTAGGAAAAGGAGGCTATTTTTCTAATCTGAGGCAATTTGGATGAGTTGAAATTTCAATCTCATACCTAGACTGAAGACTCTATTTGGCAGTAGTCACAAAGAGCTTTTCCATTAATCTGCTCAGAAAGAGTCATAGGATGAAATTCACAAGTGTGAAGAGACAGGCACTTCATCCAACAATTCATGCCACAATTTAGTTAGGAAAGGAGTAAAGAACATATAGACTCATTACCAGATGCTGTAAATCATTCAGATACCGTGACAGAGAACTTAAAACAAAAGCCCCATTGCTTTAGTTATAATATTTATGACGGCCCTCTTTGTTCTATTTTATGTCTAAAGTATAGAACCGATTCATACCAGTTTCTTCTAGACTGCCACATTGGAATGAAGCCATAATTTTTGTTTTGTAAGAAGAATCTGAAGTAGGAATGAATATTATTTGTCATTACAAACTCTGCTTGCTTTACTATTAGTTGCAGAAAATTCAAGCAGCTTCTCATCAGCAAACCATATTGCCAGGCCAAACTTCTAATCTCTTATAGGTAATCCAAAACTGTTCTGTCCATTCTCTCCCTATTTCTCTGGATTACATTGATAGGCAAAATTCCTTCTCACACTCAGAGTTGGCACCATCCTGTAGAACAAAATTCTCCAATGGGCATTTTTCTAGTGTCTTTTAGACCTCCAATTTCAAGAATTCCTAATTAGCATGCTGTTTGGATAATCCTGGGAACTGTAATTCTAATGCATCTGGATATAATAGACTGGAGATGACTGCTCTAGAGGGAGGCTGCATCAGCACTTCTTTATCTAATCTGTGGCTCAGCAAGGTCTCTCAGATAATTTATCTTGCTCACAGTGTTTGCTATATTTGTTAGTCAGGACCTGAGACAGCATCATTTAGCATCAGAGCCAGTTAAAAATTTGCAGTATTGAAACATGAGAGAAAGAGACTAACATATGCTATTCTAAGTATTTATACAGACTCCAACTCCAAATGGACCAGTTCCTTCTTTAAATTATACACAGATAGTCCTCAACTTACAACAGTTCATTTAGTGACCATTCAAAGTTACAACAGTGCTGAAAAAAGGTTACTTATTCACATTTATGACTGTTGCAGCATCCCCATGATCATGTGACCAACATTTGAATGCTTGGCAATTGATTCATATTTATGATGGTTGTGGTATCCCAGGGTCATGTGACCACCTTTTGTGAACTTTTCACAATGAATGGCAATAGGAAAGCAGATTGAAAGTTGTAAAATGAGGCAAAACTCACTTAACAAATATCTTCCTTAGCAACAGAAATTTTGGGCTCAATTGTGGTCATAAGTCAAGGACTACTTGTACAGGGGAAATTGCCATACATGAGTTTTAATAATTTAGTAAAATAGAAATTGTATTCTAACATACTTATTTATCCTTCTTGAATTTTAGCCTTATTGCTATCAAATATATTGCTATATTAGTCAATAGTTATCAGCATATCAACATATGAATTATTGTCTCATTTGAATGGCGTATGACACAAATACCTGCTTTCAAAACTGAAAAAGATAGCATTCAATGCTATATCACTTGCATGGACTGATATACAGTTGAAAAGGAAGGTGTGCTTCTCATGTGTGGTTACAAATAGATTATTGTAATCATAAAAAGATCTGTTTGGTACTATAGTGGAGATCCTGACCGTAACAGTATAAAGATGGGTTTAAGTGCTAAATAATGTTTTATCCAATAATTACTGGAAAAACTAATATAGCACAGAATCTATTTTCAGAATAAATACATCCAGAGCAGTCAAGTCACCTGCTGCAGAATATGGAGGAACCAACCCCTGAAATAGTTAGCTCAGTATAAAATCACTCCCAGTTCTAAAATGTGGAGTTTAGTCAGAAATAAGCTTTCCTCCACTTTCTCCAAGCTTTAAATATTTGTTTGTTTGTATGCATGGCTTCCAATCTGCAACCAGAAACTCTTAGTGGCAAACAAAATAAAAGCATAATACAATTATTAAAAACATTATTTTAAAAAGCAGCACTGAGGTGTCAATAAAATCACATCCATAAATCAACCATACCATCCCAGCTTGGTCAAAATCCTAGACCCAGTGCTTGGAGGAAAGCTGATCTAGGCCTTCAGTATCTCCTGGGAGGCTGTTTAACTGAGGGAACTCAGAGAAGGTCCATCTTCCTAGATTCAGTAAATCAGGAAACCATTGTGAATAGGCAGTCCCCATAATGTGAATTTGTCCCAGTAACATTTTTCCATTGCTTTATCCTTCACCTCATCTTGTGCTTATATCTAAGACTTCGTAATCCTTAGTTATTCCAGTTTTAAAGTAGTATTTACTCTCATCTTGCAATGGAAAGGGATAGATATCATGCGACACATTCATTGACCACTTGGTTGTTGATACATATTGAGAGCTGCCCTACTTTCCCAGCAGAAGCTGTGAGTTTCTGTGGGTACATTCCTTCCCTTTTATCACTGAAAACTGCCCTTTGTAGACATTTTGGCTTGAGCTCTAGAAAGGGTGGATGCCTGTTTACTCTGGGCCACACACATAGCGCCTGACCAATACTTTGCATGAATTTTACAAGGGTTTCTTATATAGAGAAGTTAAGTGTTTCATGAAAGAATGTTAATCTTGCATTGCATAAACGGTTGACTTAAACTAGGAAAAAGGGGTTTTTGCCAGCTGTAGTTTTCATGGATTATAGATTTTCTGTTTTTGCAAACAAGAGGTTTTTGTGTGGCTGTACGTTTTTTTTTAACCATTTTATCTCTGAGGACTTGACAAGAGAGCTACAATTATCACCCTGACTGGGCAATATTCCAAGAATGAATTTCATGCAGCTGCAGTCCTGATGGCTGCTTCTGTAATGCAGCATGTTTATTTATATCTCACTATTTTGCCACTCTGTTCTGGCTCTGCTGTTATATGGTGATATTTGTTCTTATCACCAGTGAGTAAATCACAATCATGTAATTCCATGATTGTGATTTCCTCATTGCTGATAAGAAGAAATATCATGATATAATGGCAAAGCCAGAACAGAGTAGCAAAATAGTGACATGCATGTTCACCATTGCCTTCCCTTGTCTATTTTCAGATTCTGATAGCCATGAGAATTGAATGTCCTTTGCCCTTTTCATACATTGCTTTTGCAGAAGAGCACAACACCTCTGTTCAGAAGTAGCTCGATAGCTTCACTACCAAAGTATAGTAATAGGTGAAGATGACAAGGGAAGATGAAGGGTTGTGCTGAGTTGGAGCATTGCAAGTCTTCCTTCCCATTTGTCTTCCTTAGTAGTTGCTACATGTTAGTCAAACAGCTTAACAGGTGGCTAAAATATTCTAAGCATCTGCTTAAACTTTGCCATATTCCATTTTAGGGAGAGTGAATTGGGGGGCAGATTATTTCTTGCTGGCAGATGATATTTTGTAGTAGAATAAATGAAGCTATCTTTGTCATGATGTTTAAGAAAGTGTTAATTGTGTTACCTAGTTTGGGTAATGAAACATCTCCAAGAAAACAATCAAGCTCAGAGAGTACAAAAAGACCTACCCAGTTTGAGAGATTGCTTTGGTGCTTCTTCTGTATTTGGGAACTTTTGTCTTTACCCCCTTAACATTCCAGTTTTCCTGCATTCAGCTGCTAAGAATTGAATGTTAAAAAGTCATATTTTATTTTATTTTTTAAAATGAAATTGCATGAACTGCCAGTTAGATTGCAAGGTGCGTTTCAATGCATAAAATATGTTTGTATCTATTATTGGTTCAACATTCATGTATTACAACTGTAATTGAGAAAGTTGCTTGAAAAACAAAAAATATGGATGGTAGTTTAAAAAATGTACAACAAGTTTAAAGTGCATGCTAAAACATATGTTAGCGAAACATTCATTAGGAAACTGTATGAAATTGATACAAATTAGGAAAAGTTGTTTAGAAACATATATTTATAACTGGTTCTACTTTACAAGAACATTTGATGAAATTGAATGAGTAGATCCAGAGAACAGTAATAGTAAGGGGTGTAAGTCAGATATAATCTAAATTTATGTTCCAACAATAGCAAATCAAATCTCTGTGAGAAACCACAAGCAAGACATTAATGGAACAACATCCTGGTAACTTTGTTCAACAGCAGTTGGCATTCAGAGTTAAACTGATGATAATATTGTTGATAACTTTTAATGGATCTAACCAAAATTAATCTTCAAAAATATTTATGATCAGAATAATCCTTTTATTGTAGAAATATAAACTTACATCATGACTATGTTTTCTCTTAGGTACATCATTCTTTCAGGAGAGGGAGGAGAGAGTGAGAAAACCAGAAATCAGTACCTTTTTATACTTAGTGGGAGGGGAATATGCAGTGATGCATCATGGAACTTGTATGCTTAATATTAGGAACAACAATGAACATTTTTTCTTATATGAATAAAGCAGTTTGGCATTTTACCTTAACAAATATAATAACTTTTCCCTTCTCTTCCCTTCCTCCTTGTTCTTTCCTCTGTATACAACTTCTCATATATCATGGCATCTTTAAATGATTTATCCTCAGAAAGAGAAGATGATACAAGGGATGCCTTGAAAATTACTGAATTTATAGAATCAGGTCCAAACATCAGACTGGAGAAAAAACTATTGAATTTAGAGCTCAAGTCTTCAGATTCTGATCTGTTTTTTTCAATGTCATTCCTCTGCACACAGCAGCAGTGGCAGTAACAACTATTTGAAAATGTTGACAAACTGAGAGGGAGCTAATTAAAAATCTCACTGGAAGATCTTTTATTATGGTCCAAGTACTCATCAAAACAAATCCAGAAATACAGAGCTTAAGAAGTTTTGACTCAGTCATAAGACACAAAGTGTAGCAATGCAAGCATGTAGTTTATACAATTTATATGTGGAAGATTTTAATGAAACATTCCATTATTAAGTCAATTTAGACACATTTCTAAATATTTAAAAATGTATAAGTAAAAGGGGAATGTGAGAAAAACTGGAAAGCCATAATCATATTCAAAAAATTAAATAATTGAATAAGGGTTCATACCTTCAATAAAGTGCTAAGGTTTATTGAAGAAAGATCATCTGAATGACCTGATTGGATATTTTAGTTCAGTCTTTTTGCCCCTTTTTTCTTATTAAAAGTAAAAGTAAATGGCGATGGTTGCTTTGTCTAATTAAGGAAATGTTTAATGTCAAATGTCATGTGTCTCACCAGAAAAAAATCAGAAAATTATCTGGCAGCCGAATGCCGATTATTAGAGACCTTTGTCCAAGCACTCTTGGGAAGAGCAGAGACACTTAGAAACCTATGCCTGGAGCAAATGAACTGAAGGGTGTTCAGAAGAGGGAAAGTCTGCAAAGGATCTGGTGAGTTTGAAGAGCTAATTAAATGCTTTTAAAGAAGATCATTTAATTAATTTTGTCAGACTTGGGTTTTTTTTAAATTATTATTTTAGCTGACTGGGGTGTCTCCTTGGTTCTTGTTTGTTGAGCACACAGTTTTAGGAGGGAGATACTTAAACTGCAATTGACTCACTGACCAAATAGTTAACTACTATGTGTAGCTACATCATCAGTCAATGGCTCAGGCCCACTGAGAATTCTTTCGAATCCCTCTTTAAAAAAAAAAAGACATGCTAAGCCGAGCAGCTGTGTGCTTCTGAACATTGCAAGCAAATAGGAGAACAAGTGGGAATAGGAATTTAGTGAGGGTATTTAATGGGAAAAGTTATATGGCTTATTAATGGTATCAGGTTCATTGTTAGAGAACCAGGAGGTAATCAATGTGATATTACTTTTTAAAAAGAAATCCAGAAGAGAGACACTAATTTATATGTTGATTGGCAGTGAATGACTCAGATTGGATCCTACAGAATATGCTAGCTGCTAAAATCTTGCTTTCATCAGATAAAAGTCTGAAAACTGAGATAGTTGGAAATATGCAGCAAAAATAATCAGAGGACAATATACTTAGATATCTAATTAGAATTACTATAAACTACCTGAGAAATTTGAAAGATTAAAATAAAAACCAAAAACCACAAAATAAACAGTTCAAATTCTTCTTCTATAGGTTTCTATTCCAAACTTGTATTTTATAGCATGAGATGCATTATTTATAGAAATTTATATCTTCAGTAATTGTTTTTAAATATTATGATCCCTTCCAAGAACCAGGAAAAAGTCATATGATGTTTTGTTTGACAAACATTTCATGTTTGTCAAACACTGCATCAGCTAAGATGCTAGAAAAGAGCAAGGAATAATTTTAGGTTCAATGATGCATGCAAATCAGGGATACTAAAGACTAGCATTTAAGGCTCTCCGCTTAGGAAACTGGCAGCCAAGAAAAAATATCTATTTCTTTGGCTCAATCAAATTTAAACATGGGGCAAAGAGTACTGTTTGAAAAAGTAACACAACAGCAAAGAATGTTGAAATACTGTAAACTCAGGAATAGTTTTATTGACAACTAGATTCTGTTTCTTAGTCAAAACATCAATGAAGTTTATCTGTCTCTCCAGATAAAAATATTGAAAATTGCTGTAGCCATTTTTTTTCAGGAGATGGCATTGTTCATTTATGTAAATGTGCTCCAAAGGATTGTAAATTGGTTTTTTTTATTCCTTTCTTATACTGTGCTTTCTTTCTTATTGTTGTTGTCATGTTTCATTTTTTCAGTTGTTTTTTAATTGAAACATATACCAATTGTAAGATATATTATATTGATGCTAATAAAATGTCCAAATCTGATTTATAAGCTATTTAATCATCAAGGTGTGCTTAAATTAATACTATTAAAATTATTTGGTCTGGAAATTGCTACTATTTAGATTATGATATTTTAACCCAGTACTTTTCTGCAGTGTTGCAGTGAGAACTCCTTATGATTCCAAACCTGTATGGCAAAATAAAGAGTTGTCATTCCTAATTTAAAAAAAACTGTACACATTGATTGTCCAATTAATTGCCTTTCAATAATTTGCTATGGTAAGATGTTGTATTATAGTACACATTCAGTTACTACTAATAAAATCCACCTGATTCAGTGTCTCAATTTATATGAATTTATATGCTCTCAAAATTATTTGCTTCATCATACTATTTGTTGCAACTATGGTCAAAACAATAAATAAATATATTAATCATTATATACACACATGCATGTGTACGCAATGATATATCTTTATAACTTGAAAAATGTGGTTGACAAAAGCTGATACCTAAGGAGGCAGATGTTTAAAAGTAATGAATTTGAAACTAAAGCTTTTCACTTTATTCAACTTTTCACCTTTTTTTTCTGCAGATATACATAATAAACGTTGTGATTTTCCTTTCTAATTTAGTTCTGTTCAAAAGAAGAGTTTGGCTGTTACATAAATCCTGCCTATAAATCCTGCCTATATGACAGTGCGCGACATACAGGATGGCAAATTTTTTTGTAGGCAACAGTATTAAAACATGTTCTAAGAAGGAAAACACAAACAAAATAATATAAAACAGTAATATTTTCCACGTTGCTGTGGAAAATGCATCTATGTCTGAGTTGTTAACTTATGAAACAGTTGTGCTATAACTACACTGTGGGATTATGAAATTCTATTAGTTCAACATGGTTGAAGAAAAAGTATGTTTTTCCATTTGTATAAATTAAAAAACTTAAGAAGTCCCGCTAAATTTTCTCATGTTTCACACTTTCTTCTTCTGTTTGCATTCAACCAGGACTGCACACAGATAGCATTAAATACATTCTTGAATATTCAATTCAAAATTCAAATTAATTTTCTGTATAGCTGTTCACACATTCTCTGGCACACGTGGAAAACTCAGAATGTTCTTCTAACGGGGCACTTCAAAGGAAAGAACTGCTTTGATCCAGGGTCACCGCTTCAAAGGAATGTAATGACCTGAAATTTTACTCAACTGAAGTGCTTCCAAAGCTATGCACAGCTAAAGTACTAAATATATTTAACTTGAATGGTTTTGACATTGGGTGTAATTGATATAATTATGGTTTCTAATAATATATATATTCTTTATTTTAGATACAGTGTGCTGTTTAATATGTGATATTCTTGTTGTTAGACATAATACCTTCAACTATAATTCACATACTCTTATCTTTCCTTTTTGCGACAGTAATAAGCTGAGAAATCTTTCATAGCGCACAAGTTCCTCTATTTCAGAAACCTGCATATTCCTTATTTTCTACCAACTCTAATTAAGGCTGCAGTGAATTTTGGAAATAATTGTCTGGGTTTAATTGTTGAATTTCTCCTACTTTAAATATTCCAAATTTTACCTCTTTAACAAAGCCTAAGGAAGATGTTTGTAAAGAATAAGGAGAAAAATTGACTGATGATTTTTGTAATTATATAAATATTTTGATAAATCCACTACTTCATATTATCAGGAATAATTCAGCAAAATAAAATCTTTTAGAAGGCAGAACAATGAATTCTTCCTCCTTTACCTGCTTACTTTCTACATACAAGAATTATTATTGTGTACTCTTATGCATAACATGATATTATACTACTGTTGAAAGAAATATCCTTCTAGGTTCAGTTCCAAGTGGGGGAAAAGACACTAAAAACATGGAGGCTGCTTGGAAAGTTTAATGGTGAACAGGACCACATGGCCTGGAGCTCCAGAGAAGGATGATCACATGCTTCAGGTTGAGAAGAGATCAAGAAAATAAAAGGGTTGAGGTGCTGAGAGTGCCTGAGTTTTATACCGTCTGTTGGGCCCCACCTTAGTGCTTCCTGTTCCTGTGTAAGAAATGTATCCCATTGGCTGTCAGATTCCCAGGGGTGGGGGTCTTAGCTAACTTTGTAGACTTTGTCTGGACCACATGGCTTCATGTGAGTGCTGGCTAATGCAATCTTCCCAGATGCCATGTAGTGAGATCATGTCCTGAGGGCCATGTCTTAATCCCATCACCCTGGAGCTGAAGTGGGGGCAGGGAGCTGCAGGACGCTGCTATGTCTTTAAAACATGTTTCTCCTTTTCTCATCCAGGGAAATATAATATTCTGCCTTTTTAATATTTACTAGAATATTTCATTTTTCTAGGAGAGGGGTGGTGCTAACTTCCTACACTACCAAGACATAGCTGCTGTATTTTTACCTGAAAATAACTTTTCATGCAGATGTTAGAATTGTTGTGGATCACTTAATAAGGCTATCCTAACCATAACAAACATCAGAGAAAAATCTAGCATATTTAACATGGAAATATCAAAAGTCTGCAAAATAGAGTTCAGATTAAACTGAATTAATCAAAACAGCACAGATACATTGCCTGAATATGATTATTGCTATTTCTTTGTCTTTTTAAGGAGTCAGACTGTGTAAACTCATTCCATTGTTCTTATCTGTGAGTAGTTTCTGCAGCAATTTAGTTGAACACAGAAATTCTAAAAGGGGAAATGATGGATCTACAGCACTTTCTAAGCAGCTTACATACATAGGCAGTTTATATGCACAGAAAACCACTAATCTTTATTGTAGCATGCATGAAACTTTAAGTCAGAATATTAACTCACAAGATACTCCATTTTTAGTTAGTTTCTTCTTCTAACTTTCATCATGCTAATTCTTGTCCCAAAATTACTTCCTTGATTAAACATGTATGAATATTTAATGCTTTCAAAGGAAGAAATGTATGTTAGATAATTTAGAGAAGATAAATTATATTTATCAGAAGAATAAATGGTATTCTCAAATTGTCAAGGACTATCCATTTGAATTATATTGAGATACACATAAAAATATTAGTTGTTCGACTTTTTCTGCAGGAATCATTGTTAGGATTATGACACAAGTGTGGCAAGAATACTCTGTAAATGAAATAAGACTCTGTCTGGATAAATGACAGGTTGTAAAACTGTGCATTGACTAAGAAACTAATGCAATATTTTGTTTTTTGTCTACCAACAGATGGCAGTGACCCTCTAGTCTGATACAAGTTCAACAGCACTCAGGTATGTTTATGTGGTCCACTGTATAATAACAGTAGTAATATGATGCAGTAAGGCTTATGATCTTTACAGGTCCCCGGATCATGAAGGAGCATTTCAGAACTGCTTTGTAGTTTTAAAAATTTAGTTCTTTATTTAACTGTGAATGTAGTTGATAGAAACTAAATGTATCTAATGGCAAGGTATAATGAGAATGAAAGAAACTAAGGAAGAATTGTTGCTGCCAATGTAAAAGCAAGACTGTGACTAAAATGCAAAGTAGAAAAGACCCTATCAAATCCTAGTCTATTGAAACTGAGTTCAACGTAAAAATTTTTAAAAGTAATAAAATAAAATCTGAGAACCTAAGTTAAAAAGAAAACCAAAAAGCAAGGTAGGGAAGGAAAAATGATTTTAACAAGCAAAACAGTGAGTCCTTGAAAAATATTCCATTTAATATATTATTCTGAAAGTTGGATATGATTGAAGAAAACTGCAGGGTAAGAATGAAGAAACGGGAAAGATGAAAAGAACAGATATAATAGTTAAAAAGAAACCTTTTCTAAAAAGTGCTGTTTCTTTGATTCACCACAGAACTACAAAGGGATAAACCCAGACAATATGGAGGAAATAAGTCCTTTAAAAATATAATTGGGAGACCTTTCCTGTGGTGACTTATATCCGAGTCACCTCCTGCAATTCCCGCAATGTATTCCTGGACTGCACTTAAAGGCAGAGGTGGTTGGTATTCAGCAGGTTCTGACCAGTACTGGAGAACCAGTAGCAGAAATTTTGAGTAGTTTGGAGAATCTGCAAATACTATCTCTGACTGGCCCCACCCCCATCTCTTCTCTGCCTCCAGAGTCCCAGCTGATCAGACTCCCAGCTGATCGGCTGGGTCTTTTTTTGTTGCCCTGCACAGGAGAACATAGCTGCAAAGCAGGTTAGTGGGGTGGGGAGGAAATGGGATTTTGCAATAGCCTTTCCCCAGGAATGGGGAGGGAATGGAGATTTTACAGTATCTTTCCCCTGACACGCCCACCAAGCCACACCACACCCACCAAGCCACATCCACAGAACCAGTAGTGAAAAAAAAATTGAATCTCACCAATGGCCATCTTGAAACTTTAACTGGACTGGATTGTAGTGGCACAATCAGCTTATAGCACAGCTTGGGATACTCAAATGATGCTACACTGGCTTCAATTGAATTCTGGATGCAGTTCAAGGTGTTGGTGATCTCCTTTAAAGCCCTACATGGCATAGGATCAGATTACTTGCATTATTAACCCCCCCGCCCAACAATACCTACCTATCCAATATGTTCCTTTTAAAAAATGTTTTTAAATCAAGTTATTACATAAAATGTAACACAAAGTAATAAAGGATTAAATAAATCAAAAGAAGAAAGAAAAGAAAAAGTGAAGAAAAAGAAAACCAAAAGAAACAGAAAGAAACAACTTCTGATTTATTTTGCAACAAATACAGATAAAATCACAATATTGTTTCTTACTCTACTATTATCAAAACAATCATTTTTTCTATCATCCAATTTTTTTCTAAAGATTAAAACCATAAATCATGAGTGCATTTTTTTATTTCATGCAAAAAGTTGAAATGAGATTTCCAGTCAGCCATAAATACAGATATATATTTTTTTCCTCCAAAGAAGTTGGACAATGGTGGACAATGTCAAATCTTTCCACTTTTGAGCTATAATAATCTTGCTATGTTTGTCATGTATAAAAACAAAGTTTTATTATTTTTTCTAATTTTCTCATTTTAAATATAATTACTAATTTCTAATTTTAAATATATATATATTAAGATAGACTTTGATTTAATTTAGGAAAAGTCAAATCTTTATAACTAACCTAAGCCAAAAAGAATGACAAATGCAAAACAGCATAATTAATCAGTGCATATCACTATTTATGGATGATGTTATAGAAGGTCGAATACTTCTCTCATAATTATAATCTGCACAATTGTAAGTTATGATTTAAAAAAAACCAGACTGTGTTAAAATATATATTTAAAAGTCAGGGTGGAGGAGAGATTTAATTGACATGTATGTTACAGACATCAATTTCCTGTGCTAATATAAAAAAATAGCAGTGGAGCTGATCAATTGCTTCCTAAATACAGCTAATTCTTGATTTATGACCACAACTGAGTCCAAAATTTAATAAAATGAATGGAAGGTCACAGTCTGAGACAAAATTTTCTAAATGTTGATCAGAGTATGGAGAAAATTCTAATGCTACAGACTTCAAAAAGATCCAGATAATAAAAATGTTATGAGCACTTTGGGAGAAACAACAAAAGTCATTGTACCAGAGGTGGTATTCAGCAGGTTCTGACCAGTTCTGGAGAACCAGTAGCAGAAATTTTGAGTAGTTTGGAGAACCGGCAAATATCACCTCTGACTGGAGATTTTACAGTATCCTTCCCCTGCCACGCCCACCAAGCCACGCCCACAGAACTGGTAGTAAAAAAATTGAACCCCACCACTGCATTATACCAGTACATACATTTTTCCTGATAAAGAGCTTAATCCATACAAAGTTCTTATGCCCTCTACTGGATAGGAAAAATAGTTATCCATATTACTTGGAATTTATCTAAGCATTATTTAATCCTTTACACATGTGAAGGCAGGAAGGTGAGAGTAACTAGCAAGAAAAATTAAATAATATTGGAAAGAAACATACATCTTGTTTGCAGTTCATTTCCAATATATATTGTTTTCAACATTAATTCTAAACATTTTTTTTTCAGAAGAGGAGCAAGGAATATGACTTCTGTCTAATCTAATTGTTTTATTATAGTGTTTTAATTGTTTTTGTGTTTCCTATTTCTTACTATTTATGCCAGATTGTATCATGAAGTTATATACTTATTTGTTACTTAACAAGCCATAACATTTTGGGACAAGATTTCTCAATATTTTTTCTTCCTTTCCAAGGACAGAATCTTTTATATTTCTTATGTATAAAATCTTACATGTTTACATTATATATAAATTATAAATACTTTGTATGGAAAGATAAAATCTCAGTATCATGTTGAGCACTACGCAACTGCAACATGTGTTGTGTTATACTTTACTTTTTTATTTTTTACATTTGATCATAACCTTATAATGTAGAATGGAAGACACAAGTTTTCTACCTTAGCAACCAAATCTCTGTAATTTTATAATTGCAAGATAAGAACTTTCTCAAGCTGAAATAACAAATGATTATTTAGTTATTAGTGTTATTTCAATTGACTGCAACTCTATCTTTTCTGCAATGCACTCTATGTGACTTCTTTTCCAGGCTTACTTTTGAGGGGTTTTTGGTGCTCTCTGAGCTTGGTTGTTTTCTTGAAGAAGTTTCATTCCCCAAACAAGGTAACATCATCAGTGCTAGTAAGGACTAAGTTTGCTGCCAGTTTATATCCTAGTGGCTTGTCTTGTCACTGTTGGTGGAGGTGTTCTTGGAGATTCCTTGGTCAGGCTGTTTAGTGTTGGCTTCTTTGACAGTTTATTGATTGGGATATTGATTGATGGTTGGCCTGATCTTAACCTTGGAATTAATCTATGCTGATCTGGGTGCTGATTGCTGATGGAGAGGTGCCTGGGTCTCCCCACTCCTCTTTTTGGCCAATTGATTTGCATCTCTAGATGTTGTTAATATCTATGTGTATATTGATGGCTAATTTGTCAGAATGCCAGGTCCTAGAAATCCTGGCATCTTTGGATTTGGTTTGGTCTAGGATGGTCACATTCTTCCGATTGAAACTATGGTTTAGTCTGCCTATATGTTGTGACATATGCTGTCACCTGTCTTCTAGACTGCTTTCCAAAAGCTAATGATAAAATTTTCAGCTCTTCCCAGTCTAATAAGGGCTCTGTGGGCCTCACAGATGTTGTTGATGGGGGGGAAGGGTACTATATTCTTATTTCCATGATGGCACATCCAGAAAGAAAGGTATTTCCCAAATATCTTCAAACATAGGCAGTATCCTACGAACATTCTCAGACATCATTATCCAGGCATTAACTATCTGATTACTACAACATGCTGTGCATATAGAAAACAAAGTACTCTGGACAACAAATGCAAGCCAACAAAAACTCAAAATCTCAATAATTAAATAAATAATAAAAGAACAAAAGGAATTATTCTTCCACTGTTTTAGAACCCAAAGTAGTCTCCTGCTGATATATTGCATATTTTGACTGACATGCTTGAATCATTCATTTTTTGAGAAAAAAAAGCTGTTAGTTTTTTTTCTAAAATTTTAATTTCTTAATCTTTTAATCTTGTTAATCTTTTTTTTCTCAAATTTTAATCTCTGTTGTAGTTTTGTTAATGCAATATTTTTCTCCAATATATAAAAGTTCATCCAGTTGTAGATTAGTATTCTTTCAGCAGCATTTTAAATAAGACTTTTTAAAATGAGAGGCAAGGAGGGATTCACTTGGTTACTATAAATTTAGTTTGTTGTGCAAGTACAGAAGTTAACAGCAGGTGACTCATTTTAATTATTTCATTAAATGCAAAATCATTTGCTGCTGTCAGACTTTTATTCCTATTATGATTCCTATTTTGTCATAATTCCTATTACATCATACTTATGTAGCAGTTGTCACAATAACTTCTTACAGAATAAACAAATAATAATAATTAACACTGATGTCGGCAATTGAAATATATAATTACATGTGATTTAAAAAGAATTGAAAGGGTAACTGTCATGACAAATGTGCTTCTAAATTGTATCCCATGACAATAAACAATAGATGCCTCCTCATCTTGGCTGTTAAATTCTCACTGGAACTGAGGCTATGTAATCAATTCAAAAATGAATTGAAGAAAATGTCTGAAAAGAATCCTGGGATAGATGACATGTCAGCTAATTCTGCACATAAAAACTAGTAACCCTGATGGCTGGTATGTTAAATTGTTTATTTCAATTTCAAGCCCATCTGATTCTTTAGGCAACTGGGACAAGGCATCCGCCATAAAATTCTGTCCTCCTGGTACATACCTTAACCTAAAATTGAACCGTTTAAAGTACAGAGCCCATCTGACTTGTTTAGGAGATAAACAACTTGGTTTTTGTAATGCTTCCAAATTTCGGTGATCAGTCCACACTTTGAAAACTTCCTGTGCTCCCTCCAGGAAGTGTCTCCACATGCTTAGTGCCCATTTGACAGCAAACGCTTCCTTCTCCCAAATCGCCCAGCTTCTCTCCATAGGAGTAAATTTGAGAGATGTATATGTGCAGAGATGTAACATTCCTTTCTCCTTCTCTTGTAACAGGACAGCCCCCATGGCAACATCACTCGCATCTGCCTGAACAATATACTTCTTTGTAGGATCAGGATGCCATAGAATGGGTGCTCGAGAGAACAATGATTTCAATGTGTCAAATGCTTCTTGACATTGTTCTGACCATTTGATTGGTTGGGTCAGTTTTGGCTTTTCCATTTGTTTCTTTGTTTTTAACAACTTAGTTAATGGCAATGCAATGTGGGCAAATTGAGGTATAAATTGTCTATAAAAATTTGCAAAGCCCAAAAAACTCTGTACTTGTTTTCTTGTTTGGGGGGGCTTTCCAGTCCACAACAGCCTTTACCTTAGTTGGATCCATCTCAAACCCTGCGTTAGAGATTCGATAACCCAAATAGTCCAGTTTTGTACAATGGAACTCACACTTAGATAATTTTACGTATAGTTTGGCATTCAATAGTTTGGTTAATACACTCCATACCAAATGTATGTGTTCTTGCATGGTGTTTGTATAAATCAGTATGTCATTCAAATACACTAGTACCCCGCAGTATAAATGTTCATGTAGTACACCATTAATAAGCTGCATAAATACTGCGGGGGGGCCTTGTAATCCAAAAGGCATTACCTGGAATTGGAAGCTACCTAGGGGCAGTTGAATGTTGTTTTCCATTCATCCTCTGGTCTTACTTGCACCCAATAATATGCTTCACACAAATCTAATTTAGTAAAGAAATGTCCGTTTGATAAAGTAGCCAATAGCTCATTGATTAATGGTAATGGGTACAAATTATTGACACATACCGCATTGAGCCCCCTGAAGTCAACACACAAACATAAGCCACCATCTTTTTTTCTCTTGAAACAATACAGGGGCAGCTGTGTGTGATTGCCCGGCTTTGATGAATCCTCCTGCTAAATTTTTATCCAAAAAGCTCCACATTTCTGCCATCTCCTTTGGTGTCATTGCGAGGCTTTGGTAATTTCGCCCCTGGAACCAGTTCGATAGCACAGTCCATTTGGCAGTGTGGTGGTAGAATTTCATACTTCTCATTAAATGCTTCCACCAAATCCTGATATACCACTATCGTAGTTACTGGTTCCATTCCTGAATTCTGTTGCATTTCTGGCTCTTGCTGCAGTGGCTCTGGGCCTATAATAAGCCTCAAACATTGAAAAACCCCTTCCCACCAAATGGTGGGCTTCCATTGATCCAACCATACTAATCCTAAAATAACGGCTTCTCGCATTTCTGATACTACAATGAATCTTAAGCATTCCCAATGGGCTCCAATTTCTAATTGAACAGGAACAGTCATCATCACCGCTGGTGCTCCCCCTAATAAAGACCCATCAACCTGCTTGAATTTCATGGGGATAGGAAGGGGTTCCACTTCTAAATGCAGTTCATCCACTACACTGACTAATCAGGCATTGAGTACACCCAGTATCTATTAATGCCCCATATCTACCTCTGGTTCCCATATGTACATTCTCTAACACTAAAGGCATTATAAAAGGTCTAGCAGGAGAGCTTACCATGGTATCTTCCTGGCTTTGTTCACCACTGTCATACAGTCCTGACACAAGTCTCGGCTGGCGCTGCTCATTGTATTGCTTCATCTCTCATTTGGGTAGATCTACCTCCGGCTCTTTTTGCATTAGACCCTGTGATTGTTCACGGCTAACAGCTCCCCACCCACTATATCCAGCTTGGGAAACAGCTCCAGAGGGAACCCTCGCTGTTTGTTTCATACATCCTGTTTCCATTGTAGGACATTCGAATGCCCTATGCCCCACTAGATTACAACGAAAGCACCGAAGATTGAACTGACCCCTGGCACTGGGGAACAGTCCCTTGTCCATCCCTTCCCATTCCCACATGGGCCCCACCCAAGCTAGCCTTTCGTGGAACTTCAGGTTTATCTCTAAACTCCTTCAATCCCATGTCTGGTTCGACAACTGTTTTATACCAGTTTGTTATTCGTTGGGGAACTCCCCAATATAGACAAGTCTGCCTTAATCCTCAGTCTAATCCTGCCCTGAATTCTCGAATAAAGAGACATTTGGGCCAAGTCCGTAACTTCCCAGCCAATCATCTGGACTCCCTGATGTATTCAACAGCTGGCCATCCATTCTGTTTTAATGCCATTATTGCTTCTTCAGTCTGGTGCACTCTAGACTTATCCTCAAATTGATTACAAAGCGAATCCAAGAATAAGCCAACATTAATCAACTCCCTAGCATGGGCACTATGCAGCTCTGCTACTCAATCTGCTGCATCCCCGGTTAGCACCCCAGTGATTGCTACAATCATCAACCATTGGGAAGGATAATAGGGTGCATATAACTCCAAATGGTTTACCACTTGGCTGAGAAACAAAGCTATGCGGTCGAGGTTTCCATCAAAGGAAGTCTGCAATGGGGGTGGGCCCCACACCATGTGCTGGTCCCACCTTCCAGACATTCTCTGGGAATCCCAAGAGCCTTCCTGCTGTTCACATTGAGGTAAGGACTCCCTATGTTTGCCACTAGATGTCAAGGGTTTGGCTTCTCTTGTCCTAGGTTCCAACCCCCTCACCACCTCAGCTAGTGAAGAGTCAAACCCAGGTGAAAAATTATGTGTTGTCCTTCTGTGGCTGCGGTCTCCATCATCCCAAGGCAGAGAACTAAAGAAAGAAGTGTTCTCTGTGCTCCCCCCACCATGACTGTTTGGGGGTATGGTTCCTGATATGCAATTCTCCATATTTTACATGGAGAAGTTCGATGTGGAGGTGCTCCAATTGTCTTCCTCAGCTATTCTCTGTTCCCTCCACTTCTCAAATGTTCCAGCACTCACAGGGATATGAGCAGGGGGCTTTCTCCAAATGCCTTTTTGCCCCAAGTCCTCTGAAAGTTCCAACCCACTTTTTCTTTCTATTCGAGTTTTTGGCCCCACCACCCTTTGCAGTACTTCATCAATTCCTTTCTCCGATCCTCCTGTTCCACCAGCAGGTGGTATATTCTCCACAGTACCGCTAGCACCTTCAGCTCCTAGATGGCTCTCCTCATTCTCCTTCCCAGACTCAAATGGCAATTCAGCATCCACATCTGTACCTTCAGCCATAATTTCCTACTTCAATGATCACAGATGAAAGGAAACCCCCGGAGGAAAATAATTGTGTGGAAAGAGCTGACTTTCTTCTCAGCTGTTCATCTGATGTTAGGGGCCATTAAGAGACCACTCACTCGTGTAGATTTTGTGAAGTATTTATTCACCTCTCATGCTAAAACAGCGGGTAACAATGAGAAAAATATATTAAAGTCAGCTTTGGCTTGTGTTGCAATCCAGAGCTGTATTTATACATGTCATTCATTAGGTAATTACATAATAACTATTGCTACCTTCCAGCCACCGCTGCTGCCTAACATCCGGAACATTTAAACTAAATGCAGTAATTACTCTCAGCCCCATATCAGTGATTCCATACACCCTTGTCACAAACTCACCCTGTCCCGTTCCTACCCCACCACCTAATTACATCACCACCCAGGATTTCTTCTAATTGTTGCAATCTTTAGCCGTGAGTCTTCATTGTTGCACAACTCCTGCTCAGGGCGCAGATGTCATCTAATCATGTGTTAGGAAGTCATCGGAACTCTCTAAGCATTGGAATGTCTCATTTGAAACACCAGCACAGCTACACAGACAAGTTTGTTCCTCGAGGTAAGGGAGGTGTGGTTACTGCTGTATTGAGCCTCAGTTGTCTTGGCTCCACATCGTTCATCATTGGAGTTAGTTAATGCCTTTCATGCTACTTGCGTCTCATTATACAACTATCTGTCCAATGGTGTGTAGCCCCCCCATGATGCTTTTTTAAATGAAAAACCATGATAACCAAAAAAAACCCAACAATATCCACATGTTTACAACAATAAATTCCAAAATAACACCCAAAGAAGTTTGAACTGCATTCTAAATCACTCTGAGGGGGATAGTTAATGGAGTGAGAGGATGTTGAGACAAAATCTCATTTGGAAGGGGGGGAAAAGCTTCAAGAAATTAAAGGACATACTTTAATGCAATATCATTAAACTATACATATAATACTCAACACACAACACTCCAGATTTAACAATTGTTGATAAAAAGGGGAAATATCTCAATAGTAAACATTGAAATACCTGGAGAAAGCAAAACAGAAGGGAAAGAAGTGGAGAAAATCACAAAACATAAAGACCTACAGATAGGGAAATCATCAAAACCATAAAAAAGTTAAAGTTAGAATATTTTGGACATGTGATAAGATACCTGGAAAAATGGCATACTTCACTTATTCCTGAAAGGAAAGGCTGAAGGCAAATGAGGTCAAGGCAGAAGAAGAACATCGTGGTTTCACAATTGAAGGGACTGGTTTGGACAAAACTCAACAGTACTTTTTTGTGCAGCTGTTGATAAAAATAAGATCGGCAACATGATTGCCAATGTCCAATGACAGATATGGCAGCAGGAGGAGGAGGAGGAGGAGGAGGAGAGGAGGAGGAGGAGGAGGAGAAGAAGAAGAAGAAGAAGAAGAAGAAGAAGAAGAAGAAGAAGAAGAAGAAGAAGATAGAAATGGAATGACTGTGGCAAGAGAAAGCAAAAATAGTACCAATAGTAATGGAATACCATCAGCTTTGGCAAAATTGAATACCATCAGCATTGAGAAAATAATTACTCAACAATTGCAAAATGCAATTGGAACAACTTACATCATGTGACAATACTTTAACACCATCAATCAGCAACATTTGCCTATTCCGGGACCCAGGAAGGACTTGATAGGTAGACAAAAAGTGACTGGAAACTGTTTGTGAATTTTCCACACATTCAATACAATGACAGATAGTTAACAGAGGGATTTGAAGATTAGTTTTAACTTTGGGTTATGTGAACAGATGCAGGGTCGATTCGATTATTAGATAAATAGATTTCCACATCAGGGATATTTGTTTACATAATGTAGCATTTTTGCTAAATATAGATGGGAAAGTTTATAACTATTTGTAGACCTGTTATGTAAGGGTAGGGGAATATATCAGATGTTTGATGTACCTTTCAGCAGTCAGCCGGGGTGGGGTTTTTTATGTTTAATGTTAGATTTAATTGGTATTTGGAGTTTTTAAAATTTTCTTTTCTTTTATTTCTTTTTCTTTTTTTGCACACATGAATTTTCTCTTTATGTGGTTGGTGTTGGATGTTTGTGTGTCTTTTTTATTTCATTTTCTGCATTTTGCATTTTATCTTTGGTGATAAAAAAATAAATAAACATGTTTGAAGAAGTTATGATATGCCCCAGTTCTGATGACTGCTCCTCCCTGATGATCTTGTGACAACATTTTTAGTGTTTGGCAAATGTCCTGCATTTATGGCCATTTTCAGCATCCTGTAGTCACATGACTGTGATTTATGTTATTTTTGCCAAAAAAACCCAGCATTTTTTTCCAGTTTTAAGCAAAGCCGCACCATAATATGCAAGCAACAGGGTTTGCTTAACGACTGCCACAAATAAAGTTTGTAAAATGGGGTTGGTCATGTGATAACCCACTGGATGACCATCATGACTTATGACTATAAAAGGTAAGCTGCATTACAGTTATAAGTTGAGAACTACCTGTATTCTCAGAGAGGAGTCATCTAAGCTAAGGACATTACTACTCTCACTAGTAAAAGAGGAACATTTGAGCTCTTACAGCATGTTGGCTGTAGTAACTTAGTCACACATTAATCTCAAAAATATATAATCCATTTTGGTTCATTTTAGAGATGTATCTGGCAAAGTTTATATCCTTGATGTTTACAAAATATAGGTGGAACCTCTGGTTGCGAATACTTCCGTTCATGACCAGTTCAGGTGACAATCAAAATTTCTTACCTCTGGTCTTCCTGTTTTGAGCCTCTTTGTGAACGGACCAAAATCTGCGACTGTGCACAGTTTTGATCCGTGCTCACCGCTGGAGACCCCTAGCCGGCTGGCTTTGGGGTTGAAACCACCCCGTAGAGGTGGTGAAGGTTGGGGAGATGCCAGCAGGGTTGAGGAGAGCCGTATCTCTTCTCCCCAGCTGTTTTTTTTTCCCTTTCCCGAAGGCGGCAGAAGTGGATGGTCAGAAATGGCCACCTCAAAGAAGAACTCAAAAGGAAAAGAATGTGCAGGAGGAAGCTTGAAGGAGAAAGTGTGATATACCGGGCTTGCAATTGAAAACAACTATTAAAGGTACCCAGAATTTAAACAGCTAAAAACAATGCTATCTCTAAAAGACTTTTACAGCTACGAATGAAAGGGTTAAGAGGGGAAAATTGGTCTCTTTTTTTTCCCTCAAATACTGATCGCTTCAACTGGCTTGGAATATCAAGAAAGGATTTACAAGAATCTGACATTGATTCACTTGGATATTAATAGGCTGCTTTCAGCTGAAAATAAAGTACCATGTGATAAAGACTTTTGAATAACTTTAAAGAATTCTTTTTAAAAATAGTCAAAGATAGAAAACAGAGGGGGGGAAAAGAGCTTAAATAGGGTGGAGTCTGGAAACAAAGGATACCACCTGGAGTTAAATTGTATTGAGAGTAGATTCACAACAAGATGTGAAAAGAGTACATAGTAAAGGAAGCTCCGTGCAAGCCAAGCCCCAGAAAACTGAAAGTGAAAAAGAAAATAAGAAACGGCTGTGGATTATTGGAGAACTCCTGGCTAGAGGATCTTAGCGAAGGATTAAAGTCATCTGGGGGTTGCTTTAAAAGGGAAAAAATCTCTTTCAGAATGTCATCACTTTTTGAAGAACTAAAAACACTATTTAAAGACATTAAAGAAGAGGTAAAAATGATAGAAATGGAGATCCTGAAATATAGAAAATTACAGGAAGCATCAGATGAACAAGAAGGGCGGGACAAAGAAGAAGAAGCCATCTTAATGATCAAATGACTCTAAATGGGTTAAGAAAAAGGGGAAAAAAAGGGGAAAAGAGGAAAGAGAGTTAAAATCTAAGATTGGAGGCAACAATAAAAAAGTATAAAATGGAAATAGTTATAATACTGCAAGGAGCCATAAGGTAGGATTTCAGAAGGGAAATTGGACATAAAGGGGAAAAATGGAAGGAGAAGAAAAGGGGAGTTGACAAGAAGAAAAGTGGTAAAAATTGAATCAAGATGAGCAACAGCAAGAAAAATACATAAAAATTAAAATCAACAGTTAGACAATGGTTAATTTAAGTTACTGAGAGGATTCTGCAAGGTACGTGAGATAAATATGGTTAAGTTAGAAAGAAGTTAGTATAGTTTTTTTCTTTTCTGTTAATAAGTAAAGGAGGTAAAGAAGGAAAGAGAATAAAGCCTCTAACAATTTAAAGAGAAAGTATGGAAATTATAAGAAGTATGGAACGTTTTAATACTGTTTTCTTCTTGATGATGAAATATAGTGATATGGATATTAAATGGTAATAAAACAGAAATATCTTAAATAGAAATGAATGAAGGAGATAAATATTAACAATGGCTGAATTGAACTTCAAAAGAAAAAATTACTTTATTATTGTTATATGTATGCATAATTTTCTTTTTCTCTTGTAAAGAATCTAATGGATATTTGTAGGAATGTACCAAGCAGAATCTAATTAATAATGGCTAGAAAAAAAGATATAAAATAGAGAGTAACAGAGGTAATAATGGTAAAGGTGAAATATAAAAGTTAAACAATAATTGGTTAGAAGAGATAGAGGTCTTATCCTTTAGGGTAGCAATTACAGGGTAAAATATGTTTTATAAGATAATATAAAATTCTAAACAAGATAGACAAAAGTGTAATAATATTGATTGGCAAGATATTGAAAATTGGAAAAAGAAATGTAATTAATGAAATGATGGAATGATGAAATAACTGAAGCAAGACTATAGAAGCTAGAGAAAGGGAAATTATGGAAAATAGTGGAATTTGCTATGATAAATGGAATAGAATATACAAAATGAGTGTATAATTGAAATTATAGTCGCCTGGAGAAGGGAGGGTCTGGTAACACACTGTTCTCAAAAAGAATTTTTGTTTTTGTTTTTATATTTGTCTGTATGCATTTGTTTGCCGGGAATGGTTCTGGGATGATAATACGAAGTATGATAAGATAAATTAATCTAAAAATATGGAATATTTTGTATGTGAGAATATATAAAAATAATTAATAGATGAGAATGGAAAAGATATACAAGGAGCTTTAACCTACCGGCATACCATATGTTTTTTCTGTGTATGTTTGTCTAAAATAATAAAACTTTTTTTTTTAAAAAAAAATTCTTACCTCTGGTCATGAGTTCAGGTGGTGACCAAACACACCTGCTGCGATTTGCTGTTTCATGCCGATTTCCCCTTCCGTGCCTCGCCATTTTTTTGCATGCATGTACTTCCAGTGAGGACCAAATTGGGTGATGACTGAATTCTCAGAACTATGAATTATGATAGTCGCCTGAGGTTCCATTGTACCTGAAAAAGTCCTTCATGCTTAATCTTTCATCTTGCAAAAAAAATCCCCTTGGAGACTTCATTTTTTATTTCTAGCAAATTTAATTAACAAAATTAAAATTAGAAATAACAGTTAATTTAAACAGTTGACATCATTTATGGTGTTGGTAAGCAATCATGTGCATTAAAACTTGCAACTAGATCAAAAAATTTTCTACTGGAATAATTGATAAATCCATGAAATATCAAGATGAACTCTTGTGATCTTGTTTACAAGCTTTTTCCATTTTTTTCAATAAGCTCAGTATTTTGCCTGGTTAGTAGGAAACAGTTCACAATGAATTATGAAGCTGTACGTGCTTGATTCACAGTGTTCCCTTTGCCCATTTTCAAAATATACAATTTGTGATGTTATACTTCTGTAACTCACTCTTCGTTACTAATAAACATTACCAAATAATCCTTCTTTCATACAAAATCTTATTAACAAGGGGCATGGATGGACACATATCAAAACTAAAACTTTAAAACTGGCTCAAAGCTAAATATTTTTCCATGCCCATAAACAGTGCTATATTTTTTTTAAACCCCAGTATTTCATTGCTTCATGTGGCATAGGAAAAACCCATCTTTGATTGTTTGTTAGCAAAATAGAGATAAATTTCATGCATATCACTAAGAGATTTTTGAATTGTATTAACAGCTGGATTTTGTTTTCCTATATGCTATTATTTGTTTTTTGGAATACATGTATCATAGTTATTTTGAAAACATGGATGGGTTTTATAAATGGATACAACTAATAACATTTGATTTTCCCAAGCATTGGATTTGTTTTATTTATTTGAATAGATAGTGCAAAAGTCACATGAATTTATCATTGGATTTTCCTTAAGTCCTGACAATTGTTCAGGATTTCCCTGCTCTGCTAATTGTGAAGACAAGACACTACTTTGGTATTGTATTCCAGTACTGAGTTGTATTCAGGTTGCATTTGCTACCTAGGTAAATCCCTTTTACTTCCCAATGATAGAGCTGTGTTTAAGTAGAGGATGTGTTTTAGTATCCTGATACTTCACATCTATATACTACTAACTTCTCATGGTCATAACCTTTAACTGGGCAAAACAGTGCATCATAGGGCAAAGGTCTTTGAATCAAGGTACTTCAAATGAGATAACTTACAGAATCTGTCCAAAATCCAGGACCCAAGACTCCCAAGGGAATGAAAATTCAGGAAGCTGTGGTTGCTTCAATACTACTAGCTGCTGCTGAGCTGCTGCTGTGGTCATAGGACCTTCATGTTCAACATTCCATGACAGTTCCCAGCCAGTCTAGCAATCACTCCCTCCGTCGCTCAACCAGCAGTAGCCACTTTCTGGCCTGCTGGAAAAGGAAGGGAAGGGAAGTTGGAAAGGGGAGGAAGAAAACCCTATGCACCTTTCCTGGCCCATGCCATGATTCTTGCATAGTGCTCAAAGCTGTGCCATCTCCCTTGTGCCTTCCTGACTTACGCAGCACCTTTTGTGCATTCCCACAGACCTTCCCTGCCCCACACCACCCTCCTGTATGCACCTTCTCTGACCCATGTGGCATGTCTTCCATTTCCCTGTGCACTTTTCCTGACCTGAGCTGTTCCTGCACATGATTTCCCTGACACATGCACAGTGGTGGGATTCAAACATTTTTACTACTGGTTCTGTGGGCATGGCTTGGTGGGCATGGCATGGTTTGGTGGGCATGGCTTGGTGGGCATGGCAGGGGAAGGATACTGCAAAATTTCCATTCCCTCCCCACCCTACTAACCTACTTTCCAGCTCTGTTCTCCTGTGCAGAGCAACAAAAGAAGACCCAGTCAATCAGCTAAGACTGGGGAGGTAGATAATAATAATAATAATAATTATTATTATTATTATTATTATTATTATTATTATTATTATTATTATTATTATTAGACTTGTATGCCGCCCTTCTCCCCAAGGACTCGGGGTGGCTAACAATAAAACAGCAAATATTTACATAAAGTTTACCTAAAAACAAATTAAACCTAAACAAGTCGAAATAAGCAATAAACATTAAAATCTTAAAAATTAAAACAGTTAAAACCCCCCACCCGGGTCATTCCAGGCCAGCCTGTTGAAACAACCAGGTCTTCAGGTCCCGGTGGAAGGAGCGGAGATCAGGGGCCAAATGGAGATCCACGGGGAGCTGGTTCCAAAGGGTGGGCGCTCCCACGGAGAAGGCCCTAGCCCTGGGAACCGCCAGCCAACAATGTCTAACCGACGGTATCCTAAGGAGGCCCCTCCTGTGGGAGCGAACAGGGCGATCGGAATGTGATGCTGGCAGGAGGCATTCCCACAAGTACCCTGGACCCAAGCTATTTAGGGCTTTATAAGTTGTTACTAACACCTTGAAACTAACCCGGGAGGCAACCGGCAACCAATGCAGGTCACGCAGGAGGGGTGTAACATGGGAGTATCGGGATACTCCCATCACAGCCCGCGCAGCCGCATTCTGCACCAGTTGTAGCCTCCGGGTAGTTTGCAAGGGCAGCCCCATGTAGAGAGCATTACAGTAGTCAATTCTGGAAGTGATGAGTGCATGAGTGACCATTCGAAGGGCATCTCGGCTCAGGTAAGGGCGGAGCTGGCAAACCAGCAGAACCTGGGCAACCCCGGCCACAGACTGAGCTGAGGAGGACACCCAGATTCATCCAGAAAACCGAGATGCCAGTAAGAACAGCCACTCCATCTTGGTCGGCTTGAGTTGGAGCCTATTTCTCCCCATCCAGACCCGTACCGCCTCCAGGCACCAGGACATCACAGAGAGAGCATCACTGATCTGGCCTGGGGTGGAGATATAAAGCTGGGTATCATCTGCATATTGATGATACCTCACCCCAAAACCTCAGATAATCTCACCCAGCGGTTTCATGTAGATATTAAACAGGAGAGGTGAGAGGACCGACCCCTGTGGCACCCCACAAGTGAGGGGCCTTGGAGCTGATCTGCTCTCCTGCCAACACCGAACTGCAAGAGGTCCGAGAGGTAGGAGGAGAACCACCGCAGAATGGTGCCCCCCACCCCCAACCCCCAGAGCCGCCGCAGAAGGATACCATGGTTGATGGTATCAAAAGCCGCTGAGAGGTCTAATAGGACTAGGACAGAGGAAAAACCCCTGTCCCGAGCCCTCCAGAGATCATCCATCAGAGCGACCAATGCTGTCTCCGTGCTGTGTCCAGACCTGAAGCCCGATTGATACAGGTCTAGATAATCAATTTCCTCCAGGAACAAGGGAAGTTAGTGCACCACCATGGTCTCAACAACCTTCGCTAAAAAGCAAAAGTTGGAGACTGGATGATAGTTATCCAAAACGGCTGGATCCAGAGCAGGCTTCTTGAGGAGGGGGTCTCACCACCACTTCCTTCAAGGCGGCAGGGAAGACTCCCTCACTCAAAGAAGTGTTGACAACTGCCTGGAGCCAACTGCGTGTCACTGGAGGCACACACCAACCAGGAGGGACACGGGTCCAATAAACACATGGTGGAGAACAACCTCCGCATGATCCTGTCCACATCATCAAGGGAGACTGGGTCAAACTCAACCCAGATGGAATCGACCAGATCTGCCATCACCACATCGTCAGACCACTGCCAGTCCAAGTCCAAGCCAGCCAAGTCCAAGCCAGCGAATCCTTATCCGCCAAATGTAAACTAAATTCTCTGCTCTGCCCCGCAAAGGGTCCGTCCCCTCCCTCACTTGGAGGAGGGAATGGGTAACCCTGAACAGGGCCGCAGGGTGATCATCAGCGGATGCAATCAGGGCGGAGAAGTAAACACGCCTCGCCACCCTGATTGCTTCCAGGTAGGTCCTAATGTAAGCTCTTAACTGGCCACGATCGAATTCAGAATGGCTCATCCTCCACCTGCTCTCTAGGCATCTTCTCTGCCATTTCATCCCCCGGAGCTCCTCTGAAAACCAGGGAGCTGACCGGGGTCTGCGGCGGGGAAAGGCCGCAAGGGGACAACCTGGTTGAGTGCCCTTGAGGCCGCCTGTTGCCAGGCGGTCGCCAGCACCTCGGCCGGCTTGTGGTCAAGGGAGGTGGGCAAGGACCCCAGAGCCATCTGAAACCTCTCAGGGTCCATCAGGCCTCTGGGGCAGAACCATCGAATTGGCTCCTCATCCCAGCAACAAGGGATAGCCCCCTGAAAGACTAGCCGCAGGAGATAGTGATCTGTCCATGACAAGGGTAGGGTAGATGGAGAACCCACCCCTAGATCACTATGCCAGTGTCCCGAGATAAAAAGCTTGTTCCCCCCCTCATGAGTGGGTCCTTGAATCACCTAAGTCAGGTCCATGGCTGCCATGGATGCCATGAACTCCTGGGCCAAACCCGATGCCCCCCCAAGAGAAGGCAGGTTAAAGTCCCCCAGGACTGTAAGCCTGGGGAGCTCCACCGCCACCCCCGAGAGGACGTCAAGCAGCTCAGGAAGGGCCGTCACCATGCAGCTGGGGGACAGGTACATCAGCAACAGACCCAACCGACCTCCTGGGCCCAACCTCACAAGGAGAGTCTCACACCCGCCTATCTCCAGAACATTGGCCTCCCTTGGAAACAGGGTCTCTCTAACAATTATGGCTACCCCTCCACCCCTTCCCTGGGCTCGAGACCAATGCAGCACACGGAAACCAGTGGGGCATAGATCACACAGAGGGATACCCCCCTCCGGCCCCAACCAGGTTTCCGTAATGCATGCCAGGTCCGCAGCCTCCTCCTCAATAAGCTCATGGAGGAGGGATGACTTATTAGCTATGGACCTAGCATTCATGTAGATCAGCCTAAGCCCAGGGACCACACCTCCCGAGATCCCAGGGGAGCGGGCAGAGACCTGGGGGTTGGAGCACGCCACTGGTCGTAAACAGCTGGGGTGCACTCCCATAACAAAATTTGGCCCCCGGTCTCATCCCCCCCTGCCATAACCGATCGCCCTCAGAATTACCAACCCCACCCCAGGCCCCACGGCCCCCAAGGCCCCCCAAGCACCCCCATACCGGGACCGATTGCCGGCCTGGAAGGACAATGTTGACCTGAACCATAATTTACCCTCCCTCCTCCCTAACCCATTAAGACAACGAATTAAAAAATTTAAAAGTTTCCCCTTAGTACCAGATTTAAAATTTAAACCCTTGGTCGCATGCCAATCCCAGGATCTGTCATTAAGGTAAGCTCAAACCCAGAGGGCCACTCCAAAGACACGGGGACAGTCTGGAGGGCCCGTAACTCCAGCAGGGAGTAAGCAAGCATAAAATGTCCTGTTTCAGGGGCGAATCGATGTAACAAGCTATTGGCAAGATGGTAACAACTGCACAGATGGAAAATGTGCAGTACAAAGGTCCGGACGATGGTAACCAGAATAACCCACAGTCAGCAGCTCCCTCACAGCTGCCAAGGGCCAGAGTCAAAATGGCCCAGTCACTGCTCTCCCACTGCAGTGACTTGTGGCAGAAACCATGAACCTGCCCTCTCACTGCAAGGGGGTTGAGTCCATCCATTGCCCTCTCACTGCAATGGGGAACAGCCAGGCCCCAGAGAAAGGGGGTATAGTGCAAGTCTGGGTAGATGACATAGATGAACCGAGCACCCTCCATAGTGCCCGAAGGAGTCCGAGATAACACAGGAAGACGAAGAGATGGCTGCCATAGGTGGAACCTAAGAGTCACATAAGATGTAAATGACCAGGCTCAAAAGAGGAGTCCAGAAACAACACAATGGGGGCGGGCCATTTGCCAGTTCTCTGAACTACTCAAAATTTCTGCTACTGGTTCTCCAGAACTGGTCAGAACCTGCTGAATGCCACCTCTGCACATGCAGTACTTCTTGCACATTTTCAAGCACTCCCGTGCAATCTTCTTGATCCAGTTCCTCTGTGCACCCTACCCAAACCATATAGCAGCTTTTGTATATCCCTGGGCACTTTTCTAATCTATGCCACCCATCTGTGCATTCTGCCCGACCCATGTAGCATGTCTCATGCACACCCACATATCATTCCTGATCCATTCCTCCATGCAACCTTTCACTCCTTCTTCCACCTGACAGCAATCACTTGCCTGTCTGCTGGTCTTGGCATGAAACTGGCTTCTTTACTGAATTTCTCCCTACAAGTTTCCTAGAAGGAAAACAAATGGGGAAGCTAGCATAAATTTGAGGGAGAGAGGAAGGAGAGGGAGAGACGAAAAAAGAGAGAAGAAAAAAGTAGGCAGCGCAGGCAGGCAGGCAGGTTTTTGGTGATGTCTGCCAGCTTCCCACAGAGAAATTCAAGGGAAAGCCTGCAGGAAATCAGATGTCACTCCCGCTTCCATTACTTTTTTGCCTACCACTGTTCATTCTGTTTAGGTAATGAAATAGCTCTCCACAATGGCCCAATGAGGCATGGGTTGTCTGCTATCCTTTAAGAGTAAGCCATCCTTTGCATGCAACAGTTTCACATGTACATTTTAGGATGCTTTGGGTTGGACTTTGGATTGGAGTAAAACCAATAAGATTTCTGCCTAATTTTTTAAAATGACTACTAGGCTATACATGTATATGTCTGGTTGCATTTGCTAAATACATCTGGTATTTGATAGCTTAAGTGACACCAGGCATGCTAATAAATCATGGTCGCGTATTGATGTCTCCCCTCTAGTTACTCTTTCATCCTGCTTCAAGGAAAGTTCCAATTTAATGCAGAATTTCACTTGCACATGGTGGTGAAGTATTGTTTGTATTGGTTTGCATTCTTCCATGATCTTTCACACCATGGGAAGCCGAATCTGAAATTCCCCCTGCTGAAAGTAGCTCTAGTTCCTTTTAATGCTTAACATATGGAGATATTCCATCTACAAGACTACAAACCAAATCAGGATCATTAATATTTCTGCTTGCTGTTATATTCAGCTAATTGTTACTGTAAAATTATTATGCATTATACTACTAGCTTCTAAATATTTATATTTATAATCATTTTTACAGTGGCCTTTTTGGATAGAAATGCAGTAAGAAATAGGGTAGCATTCAGCAGTATACGACAGCGTGTTCTTGAAGATAAAATTAAAATGCATTCAATGAGATCCCTATCAAGGAGCTAAAACACTAAGGGATGATTTGTAAAACTTGTTTACTAGAATAATAGTTATTTATTTCTATTAAGAGAAAGAAAGACAAAATGCTGTATTTTATTAGCATTAAAGTAGATAATGCAAAACTAGCTTCATGTGCCCTATTGGTTTAAATTTGAGGAAGAGAATCAAGTTCTGCCTGTTCTTCAGGTGCCTCTTTGAGTCAAATTTCTTTAACTGATGAGGAGTAACCAATTGATAGGAAAGGGTATTTGGGCAGGAGTATCTAATTACTTTTTCCATTAGTGCCACAAATAGATTTGTTTGATCCTGTTTTGGTTACTGGCTATTGTGATGGTTTGTTGATTTGAACATATACTCTGTGTCACAAATACTTTTCTGTGCTAGGTCAGCACATGTTGCAAGAAGAAATTAAATTTATAATGGATATGTAACTCAAGTGAGATCAGACTTTTTTTCCCATTTTAGCTCCCAGATTAAAGAACCCAGTGTTCTATACAATTTCAAAGATAAAGCAAGATAAATGAAATCAGAATTCCAATTTAGAGTGCAAAGCCAAATAAGAGAAATCTCCATGACTTGAAAAGCAAGAGTCCTATTAATTCATTTATTTGATTCTGTATCAGCCTTTTTCTTGTCCTGCCACATTTGCATTTCATTTCATGTACATCTTTAAATCTTCCTTCTGCGATTCCCTTTTCTGCTGTTTCCTTTTACTTTGTTTGATTTTCAAAACATTCCCCTTTTTAAATGCCTCCTCGAATCTCTATGTTTTAATTCCCATTCTTTTCCCCTACACTTTAATATTTGTTGCTCCAATTGTTCATTGAAGGTGGCCTCTTCTTTAATCAGCTCCTCCTCTTCTGACACTCCTTGTTGTTCTTCATACTCTAAAAGTGCCATTTCTAAGAATTGTAAGGCAGAACCAGATGACTTGCCTCTTTCATGTAACATTTCTTTCATATTTCTTAATTCCATTTTTAATTCCAAAAAACATTTTTAAACACTTTATATATATGTATGTATGTATGTATGTATGTATGGTATTTAGGTTTCTTCGGGTATTTTCCCACGTGTTAATAGTTGTGCTTTTATAGCAACGTTAAGCACAACTATTAACACGTGGGAAAATACCTGAAGAAACCTAAATACCATACATATAAATACCTGCAAAAACATAAGAAAACACACACACACACACACACACATATAAGTCCACGATTGTCCAGTAATTTGATTCCACTGCCTTTAGAATTTATTTCCAATGACCAGCTTTTATTAATTCCTCTTTAGATTTTTCCCAGATTCATCAAATAGTCCAAATCCATAAATTTAAGTTTATTCCAAGATCATCAAACAATCCCAGAGTAATTTCTTCTTGCTTCTTCCTTTTATTTTAATGTTCAGTATTTCCACTCTCCACTTTCCAGGGTCTCTCTTTTATTGTAGCCAAGTTTCACTTACTTTGTATCAAATTCAACTTTTAAAACAGCCAGGTGTTGTTGTTTTTCAAAGAGTCACAAAAAAATTTCTTTTACCACCAGGTGGCACTCTCTGTTATATCCAAATTCTCCCCTTTTCCCCCTCTATTTAGGGCTATTGAGATTCAAATATCCAATAAGTCCAAATATCAATTACTTTTTTTTGACACGTTCAAGTTCAGCTTTAATTATGCCTATTTAGTGCCAAAATCATATATTTATCCAATTTAAACAGGTATCTTCTTCTGGCTTCCTCTTTTCAAAATTCAACACCACTTCAGCTATTAAAAAAGTTTTTTTTCTCACTTTCTCTGGTTGTTGCTTTTATAATCTCTCTTTAAAATTTCTTAAAATTTTAATTCCAGGGTACCTTTATGTTTAAATGTTGCACCTGGTTAGCCCAATTTCATGCTGTCCTCTTCTTCACCGCTCCTGCACAATCTTTGTCTCAGTCAGCTCTTCCTCTTCAGGGTGCCCATATTTGACCACTGCTATTGCCGTCTTCAGAGGGGAGTAAAATGCGTAGCCAGGGAGGGGAGATGCAGCTCCCTTCAACCCAGCTGGTGGTCTCCCCATTCTTCACCACAGGGTAGTTCTGGCCCCAAATGCAGATGATTGGGGCCCTCCGACGGGAGAACACAGTTGAATGCATGCACAATTGCGGTCTCTGATCTGTCAGCGATGAAGATGCCACCGGAAGTCCCCAAATTGGCTGTCTTTATGGTATGTTTATATCAGAATTATTTCTATACACTTACCTAATCATATCCCCAAGTTCTGCAAAAATGATGCCTACCTACTGCTCTCTTCTCTATTTAACCTTGTCCAAATAGTTTGAAGTTCAGGCCCTTAATGTGACTTATTTACATTAAAGTAAATACAAATCTGGCTTCTACTAGGCATGATCACATACATAGACAAGTGCTATACATTTTTATTGGTGCAACTCATCAACATCTGAAGCAGGTTTTCTTCTGAATGTCTTGCTTTCTGTTTGTTCACATTTCTCTACATGAATATGCAGTGTCATTCTGTTCTGTCATACCCGGAGCAAGATTCTTGGACAGCTGAATTGAAGGGAGGTCCCTTCTTCCTTCTAGTGGCATTTGGAATGTGTAGATCACTTCAATACATCATCTCAGATTATCAGTGCCACATGAATAATTTCTTAATAAGTTTTTTTTAAGTCAATTCAGGAAACTTGAAACTGCTATTATGTACAGTTTCCCATATTTCCCATAGTTATATGCTTTCATATACTCCTATGTACCATGATATTTTTACACAATCCCTAATACAATTTATTTATTTATTATTTATTTAAATGTGTCTTAGTTCTAACTTGTTTTCCTACAATGAGTTCAATTATACTCTGATTTTATGCCACTTTTCCAAATATATGTTAATAATTAATAGACTTTTCTGATGGAATGGCTGCCATTTCACCAGACATTGCCATGGTAATCATGCTGTTTGAGGTAAAAAGAAATCTGACATAAAGAATTTTTCTCTCATTCCTTATGACAGGCCCCATTAATCCTTCTCCTTCTCCTTGTCACTATTGCCAACTATTTCTTTTACTTTCTGATTTGGCTAATTCTATCTAGTAATAAGCAGCAGCAACCACTGCATGTTCATTAGCATATGGAGATCCAAGTGTGATGGTCAATAGAGTGTGCCTTGTAGAATTATTAAAGTTAAAGAGGAAAAGTAAGTACAGGTAGTCCACAATTTACAACTACAATATTTGTTTAACAACTGTGATGACCAATCCTCATACTTATGACTGCCACAGCATTACTGCACTTCAGTTATGTGATCAGAATTTGGGTATTGGCACCTGGCATGTATTTATGATAGTCATGTGATTATTATTTATAACTTTCCCAAGAAGTTTCTAACAAACACAGTCATTGGGGGAATCCAGATTCAGTTAACAATTCCAGTAAAACAGATTGTAAACTCAAGTGTGATTCATTACCAATGGAAGTTCCAATTCCAATCATAAATTGAGGACTCTCTATAAGATCGTTACCCTGTATTTACTCATAACAAGACACCTTTGTTCAAAACACTTTGGCAACTTTTTAAAAAAAAACTATTAAATGTAAATCCCTTGACCCTTGATTGATCATGGGATTCCTCGGGTGCTACCCAAATGATTTTGCTTGGTTTTATTTATTTTTACTGGCAGCTTATGATCGTAAAGGGCAAATCTCATTGAATGCTTCAGGGGATTGCTTTTTCTTAAGATGCTTTTGTTTTTACGATGCTTCATAATCACTACTGATTGCTTATTCAACATTTTCAAACTTAATTTAGAAAATAGGTCAAAAACATCTTAGAAAACAAGGGCTTGTTTCTTTCTTTGTCTGTAATTAGGTCAAAGCTCTCAATCTTCTTTTCCCACTCATCTTCTCTGCTCATCTGAGGTCATCTGACAATATTAGGCCAGGCAAAATTGCAAGACAGGTAACACCATAGCCTTGTCCATGTCCTGCATGTGGTCTCATCCAATCCATTTCATGATGTCTATCCTAGTGGTTAAAGCACTGTGAGTAAATAAAAGCAAGGATTAAAAAAAAGTAAAAATCCTCATTAGAAACCAATTGGGCTTCTGGAGAGTCTGGATAAATTATTCCCTGCCTGATTCATCACTTTTTTTCCTGAATTATAAGAAAGAGTGAATTTATGATTTATAAGAAGAGAGACCAAATTAAGCAATAGAAAGAATCTGATGGTAATAATGTTCCCAATATTGGCCAGCTTCTATGATTAGAGATATGTGCTGAAGATGCAAATGATAGCCCTATTTATTTTTCAATTGTTCTGGGTGAGAACATACAACTTAAAGACCTAGGAGTGAAATGACCCTCTTGAAAGCCATCTGCAAAACTTCAGCATAACAATTCTTCCAGCTGTTTTAAAATTATCTTTGGCAGTCTTAACATTGGTTTGAAATGATACATATCTATGAAAACAAATACTTGGTATCATTTCATTTGCTTCCTTAACTGGCAAAACATGCCTTATTTTCTTCTTATTTATAAAATATTACACTAAGAATAAAGTAGGAACTGTTTAGTAATTCAATTGAACACAATAAAGTTTATTTCTGAGCAACAGAATGACCATGCAAATTATTTATGATATAGCCTTAGAATTAATTAATTCTAAGATAATATGGATAAACCAAGGCATGGCTGAAGAAGTACTATCTTTCTGTGTTAGATTTTTGTCTTCTAAATGTACATTTGGAAATTAACTGGAGTATTGAAACAAATCCATGAAGATGCTAACCAAATAAACTGATGGTTTTATTATACTGTATATAGACAATATAATTCCTTTTCTGAGATGAGAACATTTTTTGAATAATTGTAACTTTTTTTAAAAAAATCTAACATTACTTAATAGGGTACAAAGTCCTGCTTTATTCACATATAAATATAAGCTTACTCATGAAGACATGTTTTCATAAACAATATCCAAAATGATATTCAACAAAAAATGCCTGATTTCCTTCCAATGAATGTCACAAATTTAGAAGAGCTGCTGATATTTTACTGCAACTAACAGATTAAAACTAATTTGTTGTTTCATTTCTGTTAAACTTAGCCACACAAATATGTTCTAGTCTATTTGTGTAATATAATTAAATTAAAGTGAGGAAGAATAGGCAGTTTTATGTCATTATTCAAAAATATTTTCTTATTCAAATAAAATATTTATTTCATTATTCAAACACCTCCCATAAATTTGTTCATTATTCCAAAATACATTTTTTGTAAACTATTGGTTAATAATTGTGCCAGGAGTTATAGAGAACATTAAGACCCCTGCTCCCAGGAAAAAATCTCAAATCAGGCAGGAGAGGGAGTCAAAATGGGGTGTAAATACAAAAAATGCAAAAGAAACAAACAATAACAATTGACTACATCACTCCTGCCACCTTGCAACAATAAAATAATTCAATTTATTCATTAGATTTATATCCTGACCTTCATTCAGAAGTTCAATGAACTTCTGTGTACTGGGTGCTTCCTTCTACCCTTTTTATGTGTGTATGTGTTTAAATAATCCCAGAGATAGGTTGGGCTAAGAAAATGTGACCAGCACAAAATCCCCCAGTTAGCTTCCTGGGCTGAGGAGATATTAAGCCCAGGGTTCCCCAATGGCTCCAGCAACTTGATTGTTGTATTGCTATATCTGTATATATATTGAAACTAATATTAATTTGGGATAAACAATTTCATATATTTATAATATATTGAGCTATGAAGCCACTTTCCTTGGAATCATTATTCCAGAATAATTAAAAGAATTTGTAGAACCTCCACCTTTACATTTTTCACTAGAACCAATAGAACTGTATGAAATGTATGAGCCTTACATTTACTAGACTGTTGCAAAATGTTAAAAAGTATAGATATGGAACATACATATTTGTCAATTTAACATAATAAACACCATCATATAAAAAACCCTATGTTCCGTGAATACTTATATTAATTAAAGTCTGTTCAGTGTGTCTGTAAGCCAGGCCATTGACGTCAATATCATATTAAATATAACAAGAAAAAGGGCATCTTTGTTTAGCTTCATGAGCCACCTTTATAGACAGATAACTGAATAATTTACAGTTGGGTATTATATTTAAATTCAATGACAGAAATCCATATTTGGAGAAAAATTATTTCACAAACTTTCATTGTGCTTTTTTACATCTGATAAAATCAGGACTGTTGATTTTAGTAATTCTGAATGAATATACGAAATACCAATGTGTTATGTTTGCATGAAGAGTCAGATGCGAAGAGCTTCAGTGAAGAGTTTATTAAGTGACTACAGCTCGAATGGACCCGACTTGGCTGAGCTACGGCTGCTTCTTATAGCCAGCAGCCATAGTTGCCAGCCAATCAGAGTGCAGGGTTTTCCCGCACTATTTAAACCAATCCTATTTGATATTTTACAAGAACAATTCAAACTAAACCAATAACATTCAAACCTACATACATAACACCCCTCCCCACTAGGTTCAGTCCATACCAAACCCCAACCTACTTATGTTTTCTTTTAAATAGGTGGGGCTCTTGCGTGCACATTGAGACCTTCGTAGTTCAGAAGTTTTAACATTCTCACCCAGTAAGAAAGGAAATGTGTCTGCTGACATTTCCCCACTGGGACTTCCTGTGAAACAAGACCCTGTTTGATAGTTAGAATCTGGTCTCTCCTCCCAACCCATCTCCAGCCCAATGTCAGCACCCAAGTCAGGTAGTGATGTACAATCTTCCACTTCTAAGGATGGATTTTGGCATTGTGACAGGTTTTGGAATGGTTCCTGTCATAATGGCTCATTACACATGGGGTTGATTCTTGCTTGCTGATTTTCCTCCTGTTCCTCCCTTCCCCTAGAATTGACATCAGGTGAGGGAACTAGAGAGGAACAAGTGCGATGTTCCTGAGAGAACCTGGATCTAAGTTGATCAATGTGCCTGCTCCAGAGGAGTCCATCCTCTGTTTGCACCCTGTAAGAACGAGGGCCTGTGATCTGAGTTATCTCAGCAGGAATCCACAAAGATTCACCCATAAGGTTCTTAGCATAAACAGAATCACCCACACTGAATGTGCGAACTTTGGAAGTAGAATCTAGTGGTGTGTTGGGTGTGTAAGTGGGATGAAGGCGGTCAAGGGAAGACCTAAGTTTCCTACCCATCAACAACTCTGCTGGGGATAAGTTATTAGATGGGTTAGGAGTGATGTGCTGAACACTAAGAAGTTTTTCAACTTTTTCACTGATGTCCCCAGGACGCAGTTGCTGAAGCTTCTCCTTGGTAAAACGTACCATGCGTTCAGCCCGGCTGTTAGCGGGGTGCCCAGGGGCAGTAAGGGCATGTCTGATACCCTGTTGTGCTAAATAGGATTCAAAGAGGTTAGATGTAAATTGAGGGCCATTGTCAGAGACAAGAACATCAGGTAACCCGTGGGTTACAAATAGTTTTCTGAGCTGCTTGATGACAGAATCAGTTGTGGTGGATGCCATGGGAATTACCTCTAGCCATTTGGAATATGCATCTACTATAATAAGAAAGGTGTGCCCTCTGGTAGGGCCAGCAAAATCAATGTGAATCCTGGACCATGGGCCTCTAGGACATTCCCATTCCTGTGTGGGGGCGCGAGGTGGGGCAGGCCTGACTACCTGACAGTTGGGACAAGATGCAACCCAGTTTTCAACCATTTTGTCAATACCTGGCCACCATACATAACTCCTGGCCAATCCCTTCATCCTTACAATACCAGGATGACCCTCATGTAACATTTCCAAAACCTCTCTTTGCAGTTTTGCAGGAATAACCACCCTGTTACCCCACAAAATACATCCTCTTAATACAGATAATTCAGTTTGCCTGGACTTAAAAGGTTGGGCAAGGTGAGGTAGATCTTGAAGAGGCCAACCTTTCTTAATCCAGCCTATAACAGGAGCCAACACAGTGTTTTTGGCAGTCTCTCTGGCAATTTCAGCAGCATGAACTGGAAGCTTGGCAACAGTTTCTAGGAAAAAGATGTGTGTTTCAGGTTCAAAGTCCTCCTTGTGGCAAGGAAGTGGGCAACGACTCAGTGCATCAGCATGTCCAATGTCCTTGCCAGGCTTGTGGATAAGTTTGTATGAATAAGGAGCAAGAAATTCAGTCCACCTCAGCATTCTTGGTGACAGGATAATAGGTGTAGGCTTGTCTCCTGCCACAATGCCTAAAAAAGGTTTGTGATCTGTAACAATGGTAAATGTTCTCCCATACAGATATTCATGAAATTTCTTAACAGCTGCAACGACTGCCAATGCCTCCTTGTCCAATTGGCTGTAATTCCTCTCTGCTTTGGTCAAAGTGAGAGTAAAATGCAATAGGGGCTTCTCTCCCACTGGGAAGCCTGTGGCTCAACCCCACCCCCATTCCAAAAGGGGATGCATCACAAGTCAGTACAACAGGCAAATTCTCAGAGAACTGTATCAGTACAGCATCAGGCATGATTAGTCTTTTAATACTGTTAAATGCTGATTGTTCCTTCCTGCCCCAGACCCAAACAGACTTTTTATCAAGTAATCTGTGCAATGGTTCAGCAATGGTTGCGTTTTGAGGTAGGAACATGTGATAAAAGTTAATAAGTCCAAGGAAAGCTTGCAAATCTGTTTTGCATTTTGGTCTAGGGGCTTCTTTGATTGCTTGAACCTTGGCATCTGTAGGGTGGATGCCATGCTTGTCAATCATGTAGCCCAGGAACTCAACCCTGTCAGTTTTAAGAGTGCATTTTTCTTCCTTAACTTTTAACCCTGCTTTCCTGAATCTGGTAAGGACTTCTCTGAGTCTTTCTTGTAACTGAGTGTCATTTTCAGCAGAGATTAACACATCATCAAAGTAAGGCACTACCCCTGGCAGTCCTTGGAGCATTCTTTCCATAAGGCTTTGAAAGATGCCTGGTGCCACACTTACTCCAAATTGTAACCTTTTACATTTGAAAGCACCTCTATGAGCCACAATGGTTTGGGCCTCTGCAGTGGCATCATCAACTGTTAGTTGTTGGTATGCCTGGGCCAAATCCAATTTGGCAAAGACTGTACCCCTGCCAAGTGAATGTAACAGATGATGCACCACTGGAACTGGATATGCGCTCTGCTGCAGCGCATGGTTCAGTGTCCCCTTATAGTCCCCACAGATTCTTACTGACCCATCAGTCTTGACTGGTGTGACTATGGGTGTCTCCCATCTGGAGTGGTCAGTGGGCTCTAAAACCCCTTGAGCTATTAATTTGTCTAATTGTGCATCAATTTTTTCCCTTAAAGCAAATGGGACCCTTCTGGGCTTTAAACGAATTGGGGGCACCCTGGGATCTAGGTTGAAAGTGATATATACTTCCCCATATACTTGCCCAATCCTTCGCTGAAGACCTCTGGAAACTCAGACTTCAAGGCCTCCTCCCATTCAGAGTTGCTCACATGATTGATGCCAGTCACCTTGATGCCTAGTGGATTGAACCACTCAAGTCCCAGCAAGCTTGGGCGATCCTTGTCCACGATGGTCAGGGGCAAATGTTTGGTGTGGCCTTTAAACTTCACATTGAATTCTCTTGTTCCAACTACTGGAATCTTGTTCCCTTGGTAGTCTTTAAGAGTCAGTGCTTGCTTCTGAAAATGTTTCTTCTGAATGTTGGGAAGTAGCCTGTGAATAGTGTCCCATGACACCATAGATAAATAGGAGCCTGAGCACTTCCATTTGGCTTTTCTGCTTCTCAAGGGTGAAGAATGACCAATGGTGATTGTTTGATGAGTTTCATTCTTTCCATTTGCTTCTGAGTTGCGCCCCATTTTCTCACTGAAATTGTTGGGCTTGAATTCTCTCTCAGGAAATTTCTTCCTACTAGGTGGAGTTCTGGATGATTTGCAGACTCTTGCTAGGTGACCTCTTTTCTCACAACATAGGCAGATGGTGTCTAAAACCTTGCATTCAGTGCGGGGGTGGCCCCCACAGCCTCTGCAATAAAATTCTTGCCTCTTTTTTCCAAGGTCTTTCCTTTTCTTCTCCATTCTGAGTCTATAAATTCCTTCCTCCACCTCACTACAGTCTGAATCAGAGTCTATTTGCTCGCAATGGGTTGTTGTGGACTTTTCCACATCAGAATGGCTTGAGGCCTTGTTAATTTTCTTCATGGCTGCTGCTGAGGACTTGGTTGCTTCCGCTGAAACAGCTTCCTCTATGGCCTCCTTAAATGTGATCTTAGGTTTCATTAGTAATTTGCTCTGTAAGACCTTATCTTTAAGGCCTAGAACAAACCGATCACGCATGGCCTCTTCTAAGTTGGTAAACTCACAAGCACCCCTAATGTCCCTTAAACTTGCCATGAAGTCGTTAACATTTTCGCTTTCCCCTTGATCCCGATGATAAAACTCGTGTCTCTTAATGAGGCACGATACTTGTGGGGCGTAATGGCCTCTTAAAAGCTTTTCTAAATCAGGCCATTCCATTACCTTCAAGTCTGCAGCTCCCGCCAATGCCTTCGCCATCTTGAAGACTGCCAGACCGCAGTGCATGAGAAATTCCGCCCTCTTCCTCTTCTCGGGGATATCGGCGAGGTCATTTCCTTCCAAATACATTTGGAAGCGATCCACATATGATTCCCAGTCTTCTGCCGCCGGATCAAATGGGGCTGGGGTGGTGTTCAGCACAGCCATCTTGCTCTTCTGCTTGTCTTCCGCATCGTCTCTTCTTCAGGGGAATCCCACCCTCATCGCCAGTGTTATGTTTGCATGAAGAGTCAGACACGAAGAGCTTCAGTGAAGAGTTTATTAAGTGACTACAGCTCGAATGGACCCAACTTGTCTGGGCTACGGCTGATTCTTATAGCCAGCAGCCGTAGTTGCCAGCCAATCAGAGTGCAGGGTTTTCCCACACTATTTAAACCAATCCTATTTGACATTTTACAAGAACAATTTAAACTAAACCAATAACATTCAAACCTACATACATAACACAATGAATAGTCTAGTATTGGATATTTGTTTCCTTTTCATAAAAACAGACTGGGAAGAATAGACAAACTAATGAAAGATTGCCTGCTTTCTGCTGGCTATGGCTGCAATTGTTCTTTTGTTATCATCATTTACTAGGAAAATATGTTTTAGCCTCAGTATCCTTTATAATAAGAATAATATTACTTTGTTGTAGCTATTTTAATCATGAAGCTAATAATTTACAGTCTTTCCCCTTGCTCCCAATTTTTTTAATGATCCAATAAATATTCTGTATCAAGTACACAAGAGGAATTAAGTTAATATCCATAAAAGCTTTATACACCTCTGATGTAGTTGTCTTCAAAAGTTCCTTTAGCCAAAAATCTCTTTAATTCCCACATCCAATTATTTTATTTGAGGTCTGTATGATATTTATCTTTCTTTTTCCATGAAGCACAAGTAGCCATATAAATACATACTGTATATATGTCTTAAAGGTGTTCCAAACCACCATTAGGATCACAGTTTCTGTGTATATAAATTAATCTATAAACCATATTCTTTTGAGAAGAATTTAAGAAGGATTTAAGGGATTTAAGAGATTTAAGGGATTTAATTTAAGGATTGTCATATAGCTGCCAAACTGATTCTGATGTATAAGTTTATAATATTTTAAGTATAAAATTAAACTTAAGTAGAATACAATTATGATCAAAGGATCTGAAACTTTATTAAAATTCCAGCCATAATTATTTGACCCATATAAATTGAAAATATGCTGAAAACACTTATGTCATATATCTGGACAATCTTTAGTGGGAAAATAACAACTGATAAATGACAATATATTTATTAAAACTAATTACCAATATTTTTTTTAAAAAAACCTTTCTGTTGATCATTGTTTAGCTCTTGTTCCACCACTATGTTGCACATTCATTAATCACACCCCACAAACTCTGAAATTTCTACGGACATATACTTGGCCAATCTATCTCCTAGTTAAGAAATTTTCTCTTTGGAATAAATTTCAATATATCTCTTGGAAGGACATCTAAGGCCTTTCACATTCCATTAAAAAAATAAAGAGGTCATGCTGAATGAAGACTAAGCAAAGAAAAGAGAAAAACTGCAAAGACCAATATTTATTTGGGTCATGGGAAAGAAAAGAAAAATTGTCTAGTGATGGAAAAAAGTTTTAAACTAATTTAAAAATAGCCAAGTAAAAAGAAAGAAAAAGAAAGAAAACCTAGCTCACAGAAAAATGAAAAAAAACTAAACTAAAACTAAAACAAAAATAATTTCCTGCCTTCTCTCTCTATCATTCTAGTTGCTTCCATCCCAAATCTATTGTTGTTAGGACTTTAGGATAAAATACATTCAAATTTTAATACAGGAATTCCCATAAAAAGAACCCTCTATAAATATGATGAATGTGTAAAAAAACTATTTAATATATAATGCATTACAATAATCTTTGTTTTCCATTCCAGAGATCTCACTTGTCACAATGAACGCAGAATATTGTTCTGAATCCCAGAACACAAAGAGTCTCACAACAATGGAACTAGACTTTTGAGCTGAATAAAATAAAAACCAAAACCCCACAATAAGTGGTTTGAGTTTCATATTTATATTGCATTTACAGGAAAAAGAAACAAACAGCCTCCCATATTTTTCCCATAAAAGCTGGCATGTGCTGATCACACTCATTATTAAGAGAATATTTGGCAATCCTAAATTGTTCCTGTATACTAGATATATTCCATTCCAAAGATACATATTGACATTCAAACTGGTTTTCACCTTTAACATGCCATTTATGAGAATTTTAAAATATGAAATAATCTTGTTTCATTTGAACCAACCGCTAACTTTTTGTCACCTCCAGCCTTCTTTTATATAAGCCATGAAATCTTTAATTGAAATATAGACATCCCTGATTCAAGTCATGCACAAAAAGTTTTATTCATTCCAAAAGTTTATGAATGAGGCAAAGTTGTGGATAAATTTCTTCCAAAAGGTGGGCAAGGCAGGATCACAATATTATATTTGTCAAGCTCTTAGCATTCCAGTCTTTTCCAATGCTTAGGTTTTAGCCTTTGTGATGTCCAAAGAGTAAAATGAAGTGCCAAAGTGTTTGAATTTTTCACTGGGTGTAGATGCACTGACATTAGGAAAGGAATTGGAAGTCTTTGGGTGTTCCTAATTTCATTTTATTAATAAAGTCAACAAAAGGCATATACAAATTAATGGAATGGATCTATAGAATGACATATTATCTAGTAGCTACCCATGAGGCAAATGGGAATATAACTTTTTCATTTCCATTGAAAATTTCTGGAATGTGGGTGGTAGCTGGCTTATTTGAGCTCTCTTGTGTCCTCTACTAAAATGATTCTTGGATGCTGCCCTAAAAGATCAGTTAAACAGATCCTTAAATGCTTAAATGGCTATGTTCTGGAAATACCTGCCTGATACTGGTTTACAGGAGTTTAGTCTTAGTTTCCATTCATACTCATTACAGCTATATTTTATTCCCTTTGTAAATATGTATCACCTAGGAATGTTCTATGAAGGGAAACATCCGCTTTTAGGTATGTATTTGAACATTTATCGGGAACATGGTCAAGCACAGTTGAATTCAGCGTTTGGTATGAAAGGAATTTATTTAGCTTCTTTGAAGGCTCATTCATACACAAAGATTTTCCAGAAATTGAGTTACAGGACAAGAAAATCTCAGATCTATTTTTTTTAGTCCTCAAATAGCTTGCTTAACCAGTCTGTTTAGGTCTGTAATAGCAACTTCTATGATCCAGCAAGTTAAATCCATGTCTGGCTAGTTGAGAATTCAAAAGTGACTAGCCTATCTTGCAATACATGCTGTCCTGAGCTGTTATTTTCCTGTTGTTGCAAAAGGAATGATTTGGCACTGGTTGAATAAAAGGAAGGTTGATTTACTATTGCCTACTATTAGATATGTTTAAAATATAAAGGATTGAAATAACTATATACAGACACTGTTTAATCCATAATAACTAGACATTAGCTATGAATGTAAATATTAGATATATATTGTTCATAACTTTCACACTGCTAACAAATGCAACAAACATGCATTTTAAGACTTTCCTAACTTGGATGTGAGGTGAATGTAAAAGAATCCATTAGACGTCAGAAATAGAATATTCCTATTTCCATTTTCCATTAAAGTAAACAGAGACATTCTTTTCTGATGGCCTAACTATTCCATGTTGGATCTCTGCAGTGTTTCTAGATTTTAGTAGCTTATAAACAATTATGTGATCTATGCCATTCCTTTGCAAATTTTGCAATAATTATTATTAGGGACATCTTTTTGATTTGAAATTGAATTCAGTATTTTCTTTGTTGAAGAATGAACTCACATTTATATAATTAAAGTGAGATTTTTAAATTATATAAACAGGAACATAACACCTAATGTTTTCTCTTCAAGGTAGACCCGAGCTCAAAGTTGACTCAAGAATACCTAGAATTCTACTGAGGTTGACTGTAGTAACAGAATCATGCAAGCCTGATTGTGTTGTCCTTCCTTTCCTCTTAAATTCTGGGAAGTTAAGGCAGAATCACTTTGTGTTTCTTTCTAATGTTTTGTTTTATTTTGTTTTCTTTCTCAGGCTTAAAGCTTACTTTTGTAACCTCTGCTACCTCCATGGCTGTCTCCATGGGGGTAGCAGAGGTTTATCTCCATGGCTGTCTCCACAAGCATTTTTTTCCCAAAAATGAAAAGATCACTGAAATAAATTCATAAATAAACAGCACCTACTAACAGCCAAAGCATATTAGCACATTTTGTTATAAGTCTACTGTATATTTTTACTTATAATGTATACTTGATGTTTCTTCATTGCAGAATGTCTACATTGTTTGATGACTAGAGATCTAGCCCAATCGAACATATGTATCCTTAAGCCAGTGGTGGGATTCAAAAATTTTACTACCAGTTCTGTGGGCATGGCATGGTGAGGTGGGTGTGGCTTGGTGGGTGTGGCAGGGGAAGGTTACTGCCAAATCTCCATTCCCTCCCTATCCCACTAACCTTCTTTCCAGCTCTGTTCTCCTGTGCAGGACAAGAAAAGAAAACCCAGCCGATCAACTGGGGCTCGGGAGGCAGAGAAGAGATGGGGCAGGGCAAGTCAGAGGTGGTATTTGCCAGTTCTCCGAACTACTCAAAATTTCTGCTACCGGTTCTCCAGAACTGGTCAGAACCTGCTGAATACCACCTCTGCCTTAAGCTATACTAATTGTACTAAAGCAGATGTGGACCACATGATTGTTGTGGAGGGCTGCTGTTGCTGCCCCACCCCACTACAGCTCCCTCTCCCTACCAATGCTGCTGCACTAATGGCCTGCCTCCCAACCACTGACACCCTGCTTTGAATGCCACCAGTACCGTGGACCACACTGGCACTGCCCATAGGCAAGATGTGCACCACGGGCCTTAAAATGCCCAGGTATGGTCTAGAATCATGTCAACAATCCCGTGGAACAGGGCAGGTAAGTAATTGTTCATCACACATTTATATATTATATATATGTTTATATATTATTAATTGATATAGCTAATATCAATTTCATGAATGCCGTAAAAAATAAAATTTTGAGAATAATTTATTATAAAGATAGTTCTTTGACAACTGTGAAATGTCAGAACTGGGAAAGTTATCAGGTTTGAATAAGTAAAAGAAAAGACTGTTTAAAAGCTCTCTAAATTAGTCAAACTCAGCTATAAGATTTATTTTTCTTTTAAACAGATTTGTTAATTAGTCCAAAATAAGGATAGTGGAATAGGTAGATGTGTATAGTGGATACATTTTTAAAATGCTGTTAAAATCTTGGAATATATAAGGATGTTAATCTATATATTATATATTATAAAGTCCATTCTAATTTGGGTCCATTCTAATTTGGGTGTTTGTAGTGTTTTTCCAGAATTAAGAAAATCTTCTATATAATGATGCTTAAAGATTTGTGAACCCATTTGAATTTTCAACAGTTCTGCATGAATGTGACTTAAAATGTGACCTTTTGTTCATATGAGTCCGGAAACTAGATAAAGAGAAACCAATTAAGAAAGTGATGAAGTTTTTGGACTATGAATTTATTCTACTTTACCATTATCATTTCAGGATACCTATTCATCAGCTGAAGTAATATATATTCTATATATAATGCTATGAATAAAAAAAGAACAGCAACAACTGTTAGATGATATCGGGATGAAATCTGGAGTGCTCTTTATGGATAGTTTTCACAAGATGAGAAACATCTTAACAAATTAGAAAGTGAACAGTAGCCCTATATATAAGCTACTTAAACTTTTCCTTTATAAGAAACCAGGAAGGAATCATATTTGTATCTTCTATTCAAAACTCCAGATCAGATAGCCACTCGTGGGCCAAATTGTGAAATGTTAGTGAAGCACTAACATCATATGAAAATAGATGACATCTTGGACTAAATTTATTACAAAAGGACATTTCCTTACTAAATGGAGTGATGACAACTCAGGAATGAAAACTGAGTAATTTGTCTTGTGATTTGCACATCATGTGAGTCAGAGAGGAAGATGCACAGAAAAAAGCATTACTCATCCTGATGGAAGATCAGTTGGAATAAGAGTTTAATTCTAAAGCCAAGTAAATCCCAACTTTGCCCAAGAAAATAACATATACTCACAATTCTTCCAAATTAGCAAAGCTTAACAAAACTGTTAAAATAAACTTTTAAAAATGTGAGACTATAATACTAAAACAATAATTATAGGCATTGATAAATTATGTATTTAAAATATGTCTTTAAAGCATGAGGATCATGTTTGAAATTAAATAAAAGCTCTAATGACAAAGACTGAAAGACTGAAATTTGTTGGTGTATTAGAACATGCTGATATGATAGGAAATATAATTTGAATGTAGAAAGAAAAGAAAAGAAAAGAAAAGGAGAGAGAGAGAGAGAGAGAAAGGAAGAAAGGAAGAAAGAAAGAAAGAAAGGAAGGAAGGAAGGAAGGAAGGAAGGAAGGAAGGAAGGAAGGAATTGGACAGATTCCCAGAATTTCCAGTCAGTATGAGACCTGAAATCCAAAACATTTCAAGCCTGCCAGGCTGAGGTAAAACAATAGAGACACCACTATGATTATGATTGCCAACAATTCTATCCTATGAATAAGAGGGTGATTTTAGACACTTGAATAACTTTAAAGAAATGAGTGGATTTATTAGCCACAATCAAGTCTTCACTAAGTTTTGATTCAACCCATTAAGATGTTTGCTGAAAAATGGAAGCATTTTAGGAGAAAATATTTGGAAGACAGCACTTCATATTGCATCTTCTATATATGAGCTGCTTAGATTCGTCCATCTGAGAGAAATATTAGATATGGAGATGTGTGAGAGCAACATTTTTTCTGTATTAGCCCTGTCAGTTTGGTAATATATCCATAAACTATCTTTCAATAACATTAGATAATTGTAGTATGATGTTAATAATTAAATTTACAGGCATATGCACAAAAACACACACTTAAACTATAGGGTTTAATTGCACAAGGAAAAGTTTGATAAAGTATCTTAGATTATGCTTTGTAATTCTTCATGTGAGCCGCTCCGAGTCCCCCTGGAGATGGGGTGGCATACAAATCCAAATAATAAATAAATAAATAAATAAATAAATAAATAAATAAATAAATATTAACCTGAAGATTACTTTCCTGAAGTAATCAGTTAAAATTTCCATACATCATTTCTTGTAAAGGCAAAACTGCAGAGCTTAGTAAGTAAATAAAAATAATTAATACAATAGACATTTCAAGAACTAATTTCCCAGAAAATAATTTTAGCTCTTAATCATCCTTGTAAGGCTTAAGTTTATATCTTATTCTCTCTCATAAATTGTTCTTTTACAGGTATATGAATGAAGCTGCACAAAAGAAAACAAAACCAACTAACAATAAAGACTTTTTGATTAGAAAATCTGCTCTTATCCTTATGCCCAAAGTTTTAATTGTTCTGTGGCATGTTTATTCTTGTAATATACTCCCTTTTACAGGCCAAGTATCCTCCTCAAATTTTGCTTTACATGAAAATTAAGACCTCATTTTTTAACAGCCACAAAGCTGTGCATTTATATGCAAAGAAAAATTAGGATACACAAAAATTTAGTAAATAAAATTAAAAAGAATAGATTTATGTGATCATTTGCCAACACAATCAAATTTCTAAAGAAAGTCTCCACTTCATTATCTACATTTAGCTATTTTCTGAGAAAATAAGTGAGCCATAACTGAATAGTAGAGAACAAGTTTTGTGTGCCAAAAGCTGCTACCAGTAACTGTACATGAGCTGTCACTAACCTGCTTCCATCCAACTAATGTGATCAACAGTCTGTAATTCTGGAAACAGTAAATACATCTGTACAGCATCGGATCTGGGAAAATATGGTTTATAATTTTGTATTCCCTGTCTCATTCCTTAAAATGGTATATTCTGGCATACAGACCAGTACGAAATGTTAGGGAACTATGGGTTTGAGGGCAGTTGTTCCATCATCCTTTTGGCAACAGCAGCCAGTTACTATATACTAATGTAACTAAGCTTCTTTAATCTAATCTTACGAAGTTTCTCCTCTGGTAATACTGATTTGCAAACTAGGGCATACAAAACCTTTGCTAGACCAATACTTGAATACAGCTCCGCTGTCTGGAATCTGCACTGTATATCAGACATCAATACAATTGAGTGAATCCAGAAGTATTTTACAAGAAGAGTACTACACTCCTCTGTTCACAACAGAATACCCTACACCACCAGACTTGAGATTCTACGCTTAGACAACCTTGAACTATGCCAGCTAAGATTGGACTTAAGCATAGTACATAAAATCACATGTTACAATGTCTTACCAATTAATGAATATTTCAGCTTTAACCACAACAACACAAGAGCACACAACACATATAAACGTAATGTAAACCCTTCCAAATTTGATTGCAGGAAGTACGATTTCAGCAACAGAGTGGTCAATGTCTGGAACTCACTACCTGTATTAGGGTTCCAAGTGATGAAATCCATTTTAAAAGAAAATAACAAAGTTCAACTTCAAAAAGATTTATTTTATTTAGGAAAGCATCAAATTGGCAAAGTCCATAGTAATTCCGGATCTGACCCAACCTGGAATTACCCCACAATATTAGAAGTTAGAAACAACCCCCAAAAGTCACATTCTCCAATAGAAGTAATTCAACGTTGCTTGATGTCATAAATCTTCACCTCCAGGGACCCAAGCACGGACAGCTCGTTTCCCATGGGAAAGAAGATCACCTAGCCATAATACTCTCTTTATCTCCACTCCTCCCCCCTTAGGAATGTGTCAAGCCCAAAACCCTTCTCCCCATTACTGCCACAGAGAAAATAAGAAAAAGAATATATACTAAGACAAACTAAAATGGCTACACTTATGTCAATTTTGAGCTTGACAACCTGATTCTGTTTTCACCTGCTAAAACCCCCACTCCTTTACCCTCAAACTAACCCTTATTGATCTCACCCCTTCCTAAGAACTCTGTAAGGGGTGTGCATAAGCGCACAATCGTGCCTACCATCCCTGTCCTATTGTCCCCAATTATTAGTTCCTATTTCTTGTATTTAAACTTATGTTTATTCTCATTTTATAAGCATTTGATTAAATAAATAAATAAATAAATAAATACTGTCGTGCAATATCTATTTCACCTATACAATGCTAGAAAAATGTTAACATTTCTTCCACTATTAATTGTATTTATAATTATGTCTTCTTACATGGCATCGACACAAAATCAAAACTGGGTGATCTACAGGGGCAATCAATAACTTCAAAATGGGAGGCATGACTAAGCAGTCATGTTACATTTACATCTGCAATTTTAATATGTGCCAAAAGGATACTCTTGGTGGTGGTATTGCTATGGTTATTATATGTTGTGCACTTTTTATGTGTCTATCCTTAGCTCTTCTTTTCCTTCACAGCCTGCCATGTGGTAAAGTTGACAAGAGAAACTTCTTTTTGGCACAGTAAATTATTAGTGAAGATAAATAAATAGTATAGGGGGAAAAGTTGTATCTCAAATAAGGATCCATCCTTTATAGTCAATACTGCTCTTAGAAAATCACCCAACCAAGTATTGCCAAGAGCAGAGATGAAGATGCTAAGAATATTCAGAGGAGTCTGTGAGGCATATAGGCAGTCCTATATTTAAAATTTGAGTTCTATATTCTATTCATATTAAAATCATTTTCTTTCTTTCTTGTGAAATCCAAGATAGTTCTGCTATATATAGCTTTAATCTCCCTGATTCCAGAATGACATAATTGCTTTCCTTTCTTGGTGCCATTGCTTTACTTCTTCTGTTTTCTATTTTGATTAGCATGAAGTAAAGATAACCAACCCTCTGGTGCCTCCCTTCAGTTTCTGAAGGAGAAAGCTTATAGTTAATCTTTGGTACTTAGACACTTGGGTGGCATGGAGCTGGAAAAAAAAAACCCTGTGATCTCTGAATTTGAGACAGAAACACATTTGCAGAGTGGCTATTTTGTGCCCCCTTTCCCCAAAGTACAAGTATTCAGGTAAAGTAAAAGGTGTTTATTGGAGGAATCTTTATATAGGACTCAGAAACAAACGATAAATTTAATATTTGTGACAAATGTGCCATGAAACAAAGAACAAACAATAGAACACATTGATTCTAGATTATATTTCACAAGTGCCAATTTTATGGGTTACATCATTCCCTATCCCAGTTGAGTTTTTTTCCTTAATCCTTGCAAGTGTATTCATAACTCTAGAATATGCTTCCTATTGTTCACTTGCTGAAAAGACTAATTTTCATATTTCAAAAGAAATAGCCTTAGTGGCGTGCGAAGGTGAGATCCCCATGTCAACCATGTTGCCCAAACCACCCAACAAACCTGGCCATCCCTGACAGTATAAATAAATAAAATATAAATAAATAAAGCAGTAAAACAAAAGACTTCCTAAGCCTTTCCACTCATACAGTACTGACACTTGGGCTGAAACTGACTGTCTCTGGCCAGGAGATATCAGCAAATTGGTCAAAACCATAAGAAATCTCCTCAAGATATGAAAATCCTTCACATGCACACTAAAGATTCTCCAGATTCCAGAATCAAGGTGAACACCTGGGTACATTGGCTCTACTGGACTCAGCTCAACACCTCCCACCACCACTTCCAAAACAAACCATGTTCTCATGCTTTCTAAACAAAGACCAAACTTTCCTTTCTAGGTTTGCCTTTCAATGTGTGACCACTTTTGTCTGCTAAGCTGCCTCTTCTGTCAAATAAATCCCACCTCCACTTCAAGCAGTTGCTCTGTGCTCTTTGATCTTAGCAGAAAAAGTGGTTTCCTGAAATTAAAACAGAGGACTAGACTGACATGTTAAAAAATCTTAATATCACTTTTAATGGAACAATAGCAGCAAAAGTCAGCAATATTTGGGAGGGACGCAGCTTGGCAGTTTTCCTATTTAATATCACTGTAATCATGCAACTCAAATCTAATTGTTTCTTTTTAGCAAATATTATTTTGATCATGCAACTCAGTATCTGTGATCTCCGTTACTCTTAATCATATTTATTTTTCTATAGTTTAACTCCAAGCTTATTTAATTTCTTTATACTGTGTATTAATCTATTAACAAAAATGATCAAGTGATCAGAGCTGAAGAAGCTTCTTGGATGAGAAGTGAAATATTTTCAAAGGAAAAACCAGAAAGTCCAGTTGCCTCTTGAGAAAGCACTTTTGGGCCAACCATGACTTGGATGACTGAGAATCTTCATAGATATATGAAGTGATTATTTCTGATTTTTCATTCGTTTGTTTTAAAAAGCCACAGGAAAAGTTTTTTACTTTCTACTAGTGGACAAATCTGTTTCTTCAGTCAATTAGAATGGCAGTTAGAATACAATTGAAAGCCACATTGTGAATGAAAGTAGAATGTCCAATCTACAAAACAGATGTCAGATTTTACTAATAACTAGGGATACGGGTCATTACTGTCCATCAATCCAATTGTAATCAGTTGTGATTCGCATCTGAAGTAAACATTTCCCTTGCAATTGAAAGGAGACTGCAAAATCTTTTGTTGATGTAGCTTGGGTTATCCTTTGTTGATACTGAAATACTGATAAGAGAGATAGATTGAATATTGGAGCTGAATTCTTTAAAGGTTATCCAGAACCTCAAACCCAGCCAGAGTTGTCTAGAAGATGGCTTTCCCTATAAAGAAGTTACTTGACCCAAACTCTGGGTTTGGGTTCAAACTCATGCCCATGGGTTGTCAAACTCATGGTCCCTGGGCTAGATGTGTCATGTACTGGTCCCGCTCTCAGTTGGAAAAAAGTCCTGATACGTCATATGATGCTGCCATGATGTGAGTTTGACACCCCTGCTCTACAGAGTCATGAATGCTTCAGGGACCAGAAATACAGGTAGTCCTTGATTTACGACCACAACTGAGCCCATAATTTCTGTTGTTAAGCTAGACATTTCAGTGAGTTTTGCCCCATTTCATGACCTTTATTGCCACAGTTAAGTGAATCACTGCAGTTGCTAAGTTGGTAAACTGGTTGTTAAGTGAATCTGGCTTCCCCATTGACTTTGCTCATCAGGTCACAAAGGGGATCACATGACTTTGGAACACAGCAATGATCGTGTGAACCAGTTGCCAAGCATCTGAATTTTGATGTGATCATGGGGATGCTACGAAGGTTAACTCTGAAAAACTGTCATAAGTAACTTCTTTCAGTGCCATTTTAACTTTGAATGGCCACTAAATGAACTGTTATAAGTTGTAGTTATATCTTTGAATCTTTAAAATACCCAACTTAATTTAACCAGGCCAAAATTCAGTTACTATTTATTTCATAATGCCCCTATTTCTTTCTTATCCCTAGAAAGGAGAATCCGAGAAGTGCTTTGAAGGCTACTGTTATGTATTTTGAATTGTTTTAACCGTATACATGTTCACTTGGTTACCTTTGAATAGATATTTCATCTTTTAGAAATCTCATAATTAGTATATCAACCATTGTTCATCCATGTTCACATCAGTAAAGCCCTAGCAGACCACTGAAATAGAATTATACATATAGATGTTAATATGGCCTGTAATTTTTATTACAATACTTGATACAAAAAACAAAGGCAAACCGTGGCTTATTTATGATTTTATTTTTATTGGCCTGATTTTACAAAATTATGTAAGAGCATCAATTAATTGAAAAAATATAATTAAGTTATACCACGGAACTTAATATCCAAATATGGTAGAAATATATTTTGAGTGTTAGTTGACTCTGTAAACTCAAAGAGTGTAGGAATGCTTTCAGGAATAATTTTTTGTTGTAAACCTTCTTGGTCCAACCAAAGTTCATAACATGTTATCTTGGACAGTGGCAGAAACGTATTATTCAGTCTAGAGTTCAAATAAACTAAGATACATGAATCTGATCAGAGATAATTTTTTTAATAATGTCATTGACTGAGTTTTTAGCAGAAAATTAAACTTTCTAAGTTTGTTATAGTATTTAACATACATTCGTATGGTATTGTATTTCCAAATAACAAATTCCACAATATGATGACACTTTTAGTTCTGCTGCATTTCTAACTACCAGCATATTTAAAACATAATTTCTGGTTTAGGAGGAGGAGCATGGTAGTCAATCAAATGACCTTCAATATTGCTGTTTTAGAGAAAAGTAATTCAGCTGCTCAGAATAGTTTCCTTTCATGCAGAAAGATGTATATTTTATTCTCCATTTTGTTTATATACATTGCTAATGAAGTTTCTGCAGATATATCAAGTGAATCCTTTTTAGAACCATTTCTCTTTTGACAGCGAGTCATAGCTTTCCAAAACTTTACAAAACTAAGGCCATTCATGTATGAGATTATTGAAAGCTGATTCCATACTGAATTGTATAACAGGATGAAATCACAATGATGTGCAATCTTTTAGATGTTTGTAATATTGTAATGTCTATACAAAATCATCCTGTTTGAAGCATTAACACAGCCCTGATTTTTTTAGACTGTACAGCAACTTGAAAACTATTCCCAGATGTCTCCCTACATTTGTTGTAGCATACTCACTTTCCCCAGCAACAGGCAGCAGCTCCAAAGTTTCTAAAGTGGTCTACTTTATTGATTGAAAGACAGATGCTTTGTCCATGCTTCTGCACATCGTAAAGGGGTTATTTTGAAAGATTTATACTGGTCTATTAAATGCCTTTCAATGTTCACTGAGCTGATTGGTTCATAATCATTGGTTTGGCAAATCAACTATATATTGTAACAGCGGTTTCTTTTCCTATGCCTAGCTTGAAATGGAAGCCTTCATAACTACAAGCTGATTGACTTTTTGAATTAAAAAAGTTGATTATATTTTTGTTCAAACTGTTTTTGTTCACCATTCGGTTCATACCAGAAACTATTTGAGATATGTAAGAGAATGAGAATCCCCCAAATCTCTGTAAGGAGATACTGAGTCACTTAATATATCCGCCTCATTCCGTAATGTATTCTTTATAGAATTATAAAAATATGGATGCAGTTTTATTATTGTAGAGCTTGATGGAATGAGTACATGCCATTCATAGTTCCATAAGCCAGCCAGGCTATAATATCCAACAAGAATGTAAACGAAATATTTTTTTGATGACTGTTTATAATCATTACTGAATATGTTAACGGTTCTGTTTGACAGAAGTTCCATTTTAGATACACATAAAGATTATAAAATGAAACAGATGACAAATGTTCCTTAAAAACTAAGATTATCACAAGTTATTTACATTCTAAACGCATGACTTAATGTTCCTAACGTTTTTCTGAGCCACTACTGTAAGCAATGTGCACTTTTTTTCATAGATAAAATTTATAGAAATGTATGTTGCATTTTGCTCTTAATTTAAAACATTGAGAGCAAAATGATGTAGATTCAAATGTAATGAGGAACAGTGATAAGTGAATATACTAGTATCTTGTGCTTCTGATTTCTTATTACAGCACAATAAACAGGATTGCATGCAGAACATAGTATACAACATCTTCCTTCTTCTATGTCCATTACAGAATGCAGTACCCTATTCTGCTTTGGCTAGCTAGCAGTGGTGGTGGCTGCAGTATAGTTGGGAAACAATTCATGTCTTTCACTAATGTAATGTCAATGTTGGAAGAAGGTGAGTCAGGCTAAATTTTACCCCATCCCAGTTCTTCCTGTCTTTTACAAATGGTAATAAATCAATTTTAAAGTGTATTTACTGTTGGAACATTTATATTAAAATAATTATTAAATGCTTAAATATGTTTTCCAAATGATATTGAATGAAGTACAAAGCACTCAATGTCAACAAAAGATGCATCACTTAAAGCCCTGAAAATTGGAAGTTTCTGCTGATAATTGTAAGCATTACAAATCATTTTTGAAGGGCTAACGGGAGCTGCATGACCAGAAGGTCTAATGATCTTTACTTGCTTCATCTTCATTAAAACTAGGCATAAAAGTTAGATGTTTTATTTCTATTTCAAAACAAACCACTATTAATCACACAATGATAATTATATCTGAATTGAGCTGTAATGATTAGGAAAAAATAAATTTGGTAGTATCTTTGTCATCATATGTCAAGATCAGCATGCTGTAACAAAGCAAGCATGAATTACTTACTGGTCACATTATATTACAGAGTATTATAAATTCTTGGTCATTAAATATAGATTTAATGTTATCTGTTGTTCTATTTTTTTTAACAGAACAATTCGGTATTCTCATTTTTGGGGGGAAATTTTACACACAGAGATCCAAACTCAAAATAAAGAGGAATGCCCTGACTATGGAAGTTGTTACACAGGGCATGAATAAGTAGGGTTTTCAGGCAAAGGTTGTCTGGGATAATTTGAGAATTTCCAAGGTCCCTTTCAACCTTAGAATTCTAGAAGATAAATGATTAAAACATTATTTTGCCTGTAATTTACTTAAATCATTTTACTTAGGTGCTTTACTGTGCAAACATAAATGATAATTAAAATAATAAGCTTGATCATACATGGAACATTTCAGAAAACTCTTTTACAGGCATTTTTGAAATATTCATATAAAGTATCTTATACATTCAACTTCAAAATTTACAAGAATATTCATGGATAGGATTGCCCTTCTACATTGAATTTAAAAAGCATGTAGACCATTGAAACATTTACAGGTTCAAATCTTTATTATTTTAAAATTCTACATGTCTTTTACAGTACAATAATTTGTTATTTAAGTGATCTTTGTATAGTTAATGTACAATGGGTTTTTTTCCTCCCTGAACCTTAGCCATGAAATACAATTTCATTAATATGATTTTTCTCTTAAATAGATCAATACAAGACTTCTCTGAGGACTGGGAAGGCATCTCGTTTAAATACAAGAGCATAGCTACTTCCTTTCAAGACCTGTGATCAACCCTTCAAAAACTTCAAAGACTGATCCATATTAGCTTAGCAAGATACTGTGTTTTTTTTCCTTTCTCTTTATATTGAACAGCTTTTAAATGTAATAAAGCAAGTTGCAAGAGTTACCTTTTCATCTACTGAGGCAAACTCATGCTGAAGAAAATTATCTGCATGCAATGAACACTCCTGTATTATAAATAACTGATGGTTTTATACATATTATAAAGAATCTGTTAAAGAGTGAAAGTAGTTTTGATAATGGTTTCACAAAAGGACAGATGCTGGTAATGGTAGTTAACATTTAACATCTAATATGAGCTAATGTATATTTAAACAGGTAATTAACATGGCTAGTAAACAAGCCATGATATGTAAGATTTGCCCTTTCAGAAAATGAACTCGTTTGGTCCACATTTCTAAAGTTATCTGAATAAAAAATTGGAACAATTAGGCCAGACATTATGATGAATTTCTTGTTTCTAAAATATAACACATTAAAAAGGAAAAAAAGGATCATATTATGATCATATGATCTTTGTATTAAAAAAATGGCCTGCTACTTGGACTGATGAATGGGCATTGAGGGACTAGCCAGAAAATATGATTTTGAGTTGAGTTTTCCTCATGTGTTATACTTTCTTATTCCATGGTACTGCTTTTACTCTGTAGAATTTTGTACCCAGAGGAACTTTGAACCGGTTTTGTGCCTAAGGAAGAAAAAAAAAAGGAAAATTATTCTAAGGGTAACACCAGATCTATAATCAACTGTAAGCAATAAATTTGTAGTCTGCAATGCATATATGGATGGGAACATACTATATACATGACATTTTAGTTATTTTGTAATTCAGTAGAACATGGCATTTCATATCTTTCCAAATTGGTTTTTTTAAATTTATTGAACAATGATGCAAGTAGGAGAAAAGATGTATTATTTCTCTCAGAAAAATAATCCTAAAGTTCTATTATTAAATAAATAAATAAATAAATAAAGTTCTATTAACTGAACCATGAATAATCAAATAATTTAACCCTTACCTTTTTTGCCTGACAATATTCTTTTTCCATTACTTTTCCTAACACCCAAGGTCTTCGAGATGTTCCAGAAGCTACAAGAAAAATGTTCATGACTTGAAAACATTATATACATGCAACGGCTCACAACACTAATCTTTATAATACTGTTCGAGGTTATATGTCTATGTATTTAACCATTTATATACATGCAACGGCTCACAACACTAATCTTTATAATACTGTTCGAGGTTATATGTCTATGTATTTAACCATTTAATAGGGAAAAACTTCCATATATGTAATTTTGATATAGAGGACACATAATTTTTCCTCTCTCTTATCTGTAAATGGTATGAAGACCATAAGAACTTCCAAAAATATTATATTACAATATAAACATTATGACATATTTATTTGTATATTAAATGTTTCTACTTAAATATACTTGTAAGTTTCTAGTATTACTTAGCTGTGTTCATATGTTTATACATACTGTAATTATAAATATATATGTGTATACATTCCCATAAGTACACAGTAGTTCAAACCTTTTTTAAATATATCATAAAAACACTTTCCAAGGTGATGACACTTACCACACTCACCTGGTTTGAGATCTAGTGCCGCAAGAGATTCTGAGTGTAAAAAATACAAAGTTGGGCTAACAGTAAATAATACATAGTTGTCATGACGTTCATCCAAGATTATGAGAACCAAATCGCCAACCTGAAAACTAGTTAAAAAAAGAAATACAAAATACAATATTGAGCAGATACGTATTTACTTGAAAGAAAATCCTAAGTAACCAAACACAAGATTATATCCTAAGTATTATTTTTGTGGTCCTGGTCCATAGAAATATACTATAAATCAGGAAATTCTGGTTTCAACCTAAAGTCATTCCTTCATAAACTTGTAATTTTAAGAAAGGGGTTTTTTTATGCAGAAAGTACATTCTGGAGTGGTAGGTGGGTAACTGAAGATAAAACCATTACACATATTTCTAGTCAGTTATCTAGTACAATAAATAAATAAATAAATAAAATAAGTTTGCATATGTATAACCCTGATGTTTATTAATATGGGCTAATAAAAGCTAATCCTTTTGAAACCCTAGTGCTGATGCATGGATTTTTCACTGATTAGTAGTCTAATTATTGGGTTAATAATGTCATATATATATATAGTAAATGATAAGCAAGAAGTTCCATGTTTCTTACATAAAGAAAACACTACTCTGTGGCCCATGTTAAGAAGTAACAGCCATGGTCCCCCCCCCCCGAATGATATATCTGAATTTTCTTAAACTTTTCAGAAAATAAAGTAATTACTAAATCCAAGATCCAGGGAAATACACAAAGTGGCAAAACACTCATAATAGGCTTCTAATTTTACTGTTCCAGCTGAAGAGATGCATCTCTATGAATAATGAGTGAGGATTCAAAAATAGTCCTTAGTTATTTTATTGGAAAAAGTATATAGCAGAAATAATAAGAATGCTGGATTCTCTAAGAGAAAGACATTTGGAAAAGTGAAACATTTTGTATTTCCTAGTAGTCTAATCAATAGCAATTATTACTACAACTGACCATAACCTAATGGGGAAAGAATAAACAACTGGAGAGTTTGTTTAAGAACTAGGTTTTGGAATCAATAAAGACATAGAACAGCAAAAATTGGATGGTTGCACTCCTTTCACGTATCATTTTACAGAAGGGAAATTTCTACAAGAAGTCATAAACTGGGATTCCTGAGCTAGAACATAACTCAATTGAATGTATTCGCAGTGCACAGCAAAACTGCTGGACTTCTGTGGTTCTGGATGGCTTCAAGGTTTTATAAAAGTGGTCAAGGTTTTTTTCAACCAATAATAAATATAAATGTCAGCAGTTTGAGGACAGGAATGGTAATTAGTAGTGTTAAGTGTGGGTGTATGTATGCATGCATGCTTTTTTTTTGTATTTGTTTTCAAATTCGGGTACAAGTTAACTTGTATCTATCCCAACAAAAACTGCATGGTAACTTTTATTAAGTCTTTAAAAAGTAGCGGCATGCAAGGGATTCAATTTTTGTTTTCAAGTTTTTGCAAATAAACAAATGTAAACAATTAACCTACTCAATAATTTTTGGACACACTGATTTTAGTCTGTATTAATTACCATAGTGATATTATTTTTAAGAAGAATTTAATTTAAAAAACATTTCATAATTAATAACATGTATACTTACTCTCTGATAGCAATTTTTTCAGAATGTCTTAGAGAAACTGAAGACATGCTTTGAGACATCTGAAAAATGTAACATTACTATTATTTTACTATTATAGTAAATATGATAAAGCATGTTCTAGGTATAGATTAATATTGATTAATCTTGTTACAGACTGACAAAGAAAAAAGAAAAATAGTTTCTGTGCTTTATATCTATTGTTTGGACAAAATGTATTATAAATTTAAACCAATTTCATCATAAGAAGGCAAAGAAAATTAGTCATTACTATTATAAATGATTTTATAATAGCTTTTATGAATATCAACACATTTTTCTTCAATCATATATCCTACATTATAACTTATACTTTGTGTTTATCCAGATTGCTTGCCAACTCCATTTTTATACTCAACATTCTTAAAAACATGAAGTGCCAGAGCAGAATTTTTTTTCTGATTTATTAACTGGGATGATACAAAAAGTAACCAATCTGAGCTGACTTATTGTTGCAGCAATAACAATAACATCATTCATTTAAAACATACAGGTGTGATTAATACCTTTTTTTATCAACCCTTTTAGGATTTCTCATTTAGAGGAGCTAGAGTATATGTCTGTCATGAAATCAGACGTACAAAAAATTAAGATATCCTTTTGAATAACTCTGGAGGAGATTCGATTCAGATTGACATCAATAGGATCCTGAAATAAATCCTTAACTAATGGTATATCTAAAACCTCAGCTGAGAAAAAATCATAATTAAAAACATTTCCCATCTTGCTCAGTTACAGTGATGATGAGCTGGAAGATTTGAAAGGATAGGTTAGAGATAGATCATTATAGAAAAAAAATAATTATAGAAAAAAACATAGTCATTACTAGGAGTTGAAAATGATTTGATGGCACTTAATCATCATAAAGTTAATTTGGTTTCTTAATATTGTACCAGGAAAATGTGCAGTCAGTATTTTGGCTATTTTAATAGTTCAAATAAAGAACAGGTAGTTTTTGCTTAGGAACTATCCAGGGAAGGGTATAACTGGTGCACAACATAAAATTGAGCAAAGGCCTTCCTAGATATGGCTACCACTTGCTCTTTGAGCGGGAGTCTTGACTCCAACAGGGCTCCCAAGTTATGCTATGTCTATTTGTATATTTTTTAATAAAGCTAATATAAATTCATTTTTAATAAAAAGATAAAGTTTTCTTTGTTGTGTGTTTTTACTAATCAAATACTTTATTTAATCGGACATTAAATGTTCTGCTGGGATTTACAACTTCTAAAATAAATATAGTTATTTCTCATGAGAAAAGTCCCCAATCTTAAAAATTGGAAAGCAAGTTATTTAAATCCATGAGATCAACTTTAATTTTGTGTGAAGCCACAAAATGGAAATGTGTTGTCTGATAACTCTTCCATGGCACTATCATTAATTGAGAACTATGATTCAAGAGGTGAAATGTCTATAAGAGGGATGAAATGAAAAGCAGGAGGAGGAGGAAGGAACAGATCTTTTTCTATTCTCTATAACCTGTTGATCCACATTTTCCTTTAAAACTAAAATACAGTGGATATCCTACCCTCAGAACAATACATTTTTTAGAATACATTTTAAAAAAATTAAGTTTACTGACTTTATTCTTTTAAATAAGTTTTCAATAAAATTTACAAATCTTACCAATCTTTGATTGAGCCTTTTATTTTCCTCCTCTTTCAATTGCAGTGTCTATAAAAAGATGCATTTTATTTCTTTACTCAAATCAAATATGTACCGGTAATTATATATTAATATTAATCTTATATAGCTTTATAAATGCATTCCCGGTATTTTAAATTGCAATTCTATTCATACCCTCTTAACACGAAACAGAGAAAAATGTTAATCTGTTGTCTGAGAATTTCACATATGAACAAATTTTGTACCTCCCAAATAAGACATCCTAATATATAGATGTAACCATGAATTTCAACACTCTGTAGAAATTTCTGATGTAGTTCACAGGTCAAAAAATAGCATAAACATAGGAATACATTAGAAAAAGACCCAGATATGCATACACAGAAAACTCCACTAGTAAAGGATAGAATAAAACCTACAGTTGATAATTCTTGGCAAGGAAGAAAAAAGAAAGATGCTCTTCTCTGGGAACAAATATAATCTAGCACAACTGAAATTTGTTCCTGAGTAAATATGGGATTAAAATTCAAGCTGAAATACTCTCTTATTCAGGAACCCAACTTTATTTTGTGTTCGTGTGTGTGTGTGTGTGTGTGTGTGTGTGTATGCATGCTAGGATTATATTCTCATGATTACAGCAAACTAAGATGTTCAATAAAACTTCAGAGAATCTGAGCTATACACTTGCATTTCAATTCTGTTAAACCACAATGTTTGTCTCAAAGTACCATCCACTTTATTTAAATTTATATTACCAAATATAGGAGAATGACAGCAATAGAAAACATTCATTTTTGTAAGCAAGCACCCCAGAAATTTTGATTTTTGGAAAGCAGTGCAGGTAAATCTAGCATGTACTCTTTATTTCTTTATCACACATGCAATGTGTGATAGAATATAAAATAAAACATCTCTCAGAAGAAAATGTACCAGAGGTTTTTAAACCTAAATAATTAAGCTAAATAGAAATTATTAAACCTTAAGGGATTCTGTATATAAAATTAGTGCTCTGTTGCTGAATTATGTCACATAACAGGTATCTATATATATCAGAAAATAAGCTTTTAAATATTTCCTTTTATATCTAGTGTTTACCAGGAGCACTGGATAAATTTAATCACCGTTAAAAAAACAATCGAAACCAAAGATTTCTTAAAATTAATCTGGGATCCTAGTGACTACACAGACATCTTCCTGTGGGTTAAAAAAAACTATACAAAAGTAGGTTTTCTTGGTCTTTTTCTAGGATATTTTTTAATCTTCACTCAGAACATTTGATTTTAAATAAAATAATTCAGTTAAAAATATTTTTGTCCAAAAATATTTTAAATATTTCTCTACATCAGAGTAATTACAAGTCACAACTTAGTACCAGCTTTGATTTCTAGCTTACCTTCATGCCTATAATGCTCAGAAATCATTAATGTAACAGCAAAGACAACTGTGCAAGCAGATTAGTGCAAAATCAGGCTGCTGTGAATGCATGTGGGTCTTGTAAGCATGGATGCATGTGGGGATTGGTTTATGCAAAACAAAAGGGGCTAGGTCTGGTGAGCACAGAGCTGTTAGATTAGTCAGGGAAGTAAGAAAACACCCAGAAGAAGACAATAGTAAACAATTTCCATGGGGTTAACAAGACATTGGCATAGATATATTCATGAAGTCAGCATAATAGCTCAATTCCAAGGACACTTTATTTTAGGTTAGTAGAACATGAATAGTACTGGATATGCAATGGATAGATGGGGAGGAAAAAAACTGAATGTAGGTTTCCTCCCAAACCTTAATTCTGCCTAGAATTAACATTAATGCTGCTAAAAACTGAGACTGTGATTAAAAACTACTCACTTTTTCTAACATCATTATCCTCTGTTTTTCTTCAGACAACATCTGGGCATTTTCACTAAAAAAAAGAAAGAAAGCAAAATAGAAGAAATTAACAAGATACGAAATTCTTCTTTAAAAAAAACCTGTCTGGCTCTTCAACATATTCATAATGATTGTTAAAAAAGAACCTTTAATAGTATGACAAGAACCAAGAAAGATTAACAAACAGCTGTTTAGCATTGGCCAAATGACCCTAAATAGTTTGTATTACAGACATGTCAAACAAAAATGATTAAAAGTGGATTGTATGTAATAAGTCCATTTTTTCCCATTTCATGCAAGCCTCAAGTATACAGATCTACATGGCAGCAATTGAAGTTGCCTTCCCTATAACAAATATTCTGCAGAAGATAAAGTCTTATTAGGGGTAATTAGAAGTTGTGCAGAATCCAAAATGGGACAGATGTCAACAAATGAACTGGCTATTAGTAATTGGATAGAATATTGACTAGATAACAGCCACTGCTCTGAGAGGCCTAGTAGCAGCAAATGATACTTCTGGCTATTTGTGTGACATGTTTCATGTAGTTATTCAGAAGGTTCTGAAGACTAAGAGTCTAGATGTGGGTTAATGAATACACCTGTGCTCAATTCTTGTAATAGTTGAAGGACAACAAAACTTCAGTATATAATAGAAGTGACTGTGAAAACCACCTCAGTAGACAATTCCTTCAAATTCCAAGGAATCATTATATGCATAACATGTAAGAAAATATGAATGAATAAAAGTAGTAATAGAAATTAGTGGGCTAAAAAAAGCTTATTATTACCAATATGCCTGCATTCAATTAGATTAACTTTATTTAATGATGCAGGATAAATTATTTATTAATTAATGCCAGACATATGTAATTCTGAACAGATCAGCCAATTTAAAAGAATACAAGTCAAACAATCATCCATCTTTTTATACATGACTGTCATGGTGAGCTCAGATTTGGAGGAGACTGACAATGAGCAGCCAGCTCCAAAATTACAGGCAACACTGCTATCTGAGCAGCCAGAGATGATGCTGACCAGTAACGAACAGTCACCATCTCTGAGGATGAAGAGGTTAAGCTGCCACCTCCTCCCAATGCAAGGCCCCACTATGTAGAGAAGAAGGCAGAGGTGCTTTCAAGTGAGGCAGCTTGAAAAGAAGGAGTCTTGTCCTTCTAAATCAGGGGTCCCCAAACCTGGCAACTTTAAGACTTGTGGACGTCAACTCCAGAATTCTCTGGAGAATTCTGGAGTTGACATCCACAAGTCTTAAAGTTGCCAGGTTTGGAGACCTTTAAATGAACACCAGAAATGCTTTTTATTTAAGAATAGCAAGAAGCTCAAGACTCTCCACTGATGACGGCCCTTAACTCCTGATGGTGAGCCTTGACTCTGGAACTGGACTGGCTGAGGAACCTTCCATGAAGTTTTCATCTTTGTACTTTGCATGATGATTCTCTTGCCTGTTGTTTGGATTAGAGTTTTTTTAAAGGCAAGTTTGCTAAAACTATGAAATATTGTTTTACTACCATCACATGCATTGACACACATTTTGATATTAAGGGATTAGAAGCCTCTTTCAGTGATAAAATAAAACTGATTGCTGCTGTTTAAAATGCTTAATACAAAACTATATTCCTCATAAATTTGAAGGGTGAAACTTCATAAAATATATGGATACCATCAACCATTGTATCCTACTGTGATGCCTCGAGGAGTTGGGAGTAGGGGGCACCGTTTTACGGTGGTTCTCCTCCTACCTCTCGGGCCGCACACAGGTAGTGTTGGCAGGGGGGCAGAGATCGACCCGAGGCCCCTCCTTTGTAGGGTGCCCCAGGGGTCGGTTCTCTTGCCCCTCTTGTTCAACATCTACATGAAGCCACTGGGTGAGATCATCTGTGATTTTGGGGTGAGGTATCATCAGTATGCTAATGATACCCAGCTTTTCATCTCCACCCCTAACCAACCCAGTGATGCCCTCAACGTGATGTCCCAGTGTCTGGAGGCAGTGCAGGTCTGGATGGGGGGGAACAGGCTCCGACTCAATCCAACTAAGACCGAGTGGCTGTATATACCGGCATCTCGAGTTGTCCAGGAGATTCCATCTTTGGCTATGGGAGATTCCATCTTTGGCTATGGGGGGAGAGGTGTTGCCCCCCGTAGATAGGGCGCACAACTTGGGTGTCCTCCTGGATGCACGGCTCAGTTTAGAGGAGCAGGTGGGAGCCGTGGCTAGGGGGGCATTTGCCCAGGTTCGCCTGGTGCACCAGTTGCGTCCCTATCTGGACCGAGATGCCCTGAGTACAGTCACTCATGCACTTGTTGTCTCCTGTCTGGACTACTGCAATGCTCTTTACATGGGGCTGCCCTTGAGGACCACTCAGAGGCTTCAACTGGTCCAGAATGCAGTGGCACGGGTTGTGATGGGAGGATCCTGATACTCCCATGTTACACCCCTCCTGCGTGAGCTGCACTGGTTACTGGTTGCCCTCCTGGTGAGATTCAAGGTACTGGTGTTAACCTATAAAGCCCTTCATGGCATTGGACCAGGATATATGCAGGAGACCCTACTGCTGGTAACAGCTTACCGGCGTCCCGTGCACTCCCATCGGCAGGGCCTTCTTTGGATGCCGCCGACCTGGCAATGTCGGCTGGCGGTTCCCAGGGGTAGGGCCTTCTCGGTGGGAGCACACACCCTATGGAATCAGCTTCCCCTGGAGCTCCGGGGGGGCCCTGACCTCCGCTCCTTCCGCCGTGACCTAAAAACTTGGCTGTTCCAACTGGCCTACCTGGACTGATGGGGGGGAGGGCTTTTAGTATAGTTTTAATTGGAATATTTATGAGATCTTAGGTTTAATAGTTTTTTAATATTTGTATATTTGTATTATTTTATTTTGTAAGCTGCCCTGAGTCCTTCGGGAGATAGGGCGGCATATAAGTCTCATAAATAAATAAATAAATAAATAAATAAATAAATAAATAAATAAATAAATAAATAAAGTAAGTAAGTTAAGTAAGTAAAAATTAAACTGATGTGGTGAAAAAGAGTGTTTTTTTCTCTCCACTTGAACAGAGGGTGAAATGAAATCTGACTAATAGTTGAGAATTTGGCAGTGACCCACATTCTAATTTTAAATATATTATCTTTTAAAATAAACAGATAATAATCAAGACATATGTTATAACAATCAAATCTTATTATATACATTTAGCATGATAAAAATACAAATGTATAAAAATACTCAGGAAAAAAAGTTAGGACCAGCACTTTAAATAGGGTAGGGGAAACATATTTCATTCATTCTGTAATATTTAGATATTTATTTCAATGCAAAATGACTTACTTTACAGTCATCATGCTAGTTTCTAGTGTGGAATCAATTTTTCCTCCTTCTGCTGTATCAGAACTCAAATGTTCAGTTTCTGATGTGAAATCAGCTGCACAAGCTCCAGAAGGTTCCAGAATAGGAGGCACGCATATTGATGAAACAAGATAGCTATTTTTCAGCTTATTAACTTCTTCTTCAAGTTTCTTCTTCTCTTCAAGTAAACGAGCGCGATCTTCAGAAAGACTTTCAATCAGATCTGAGCAAGGCATTTCAATGATTTATATTTAATATTGCACTGAACATTGCTATGGTATGCAACCCTAATGTATTACATTGCATGCTTACCCTTGTCTCTTTCTTGCTGCTGTTTTATCAATTTCAATTTGTCGCTAAGATCATTGATTATATTTTCCTTTTTCAGCTTTTCTCTTACTAGAACAGTGTTAAATGTTGTCTGAAAAGATAGCATTAAAATTAATTTTGGTAACACAATGAATAAAATGTAGATGTACAACCTCTTAAGTGTCTAATCCTTAATAGTATTAAAACACACTACAAGCTTTTAGATACACATCTAATACTACATGATCCTGCTACTAGATTGCCTTTCACTCTAAATAACATTGATGTTTAGAAATGGTGGTGTAAAAATATTTCTTCATGAGCACAGAAGTGAAAATTTGCTACATATGAATATTTGAGAGATACAAAGCTGACTTTAGGTATGACTGATTGCTTTATTCAGGTAAGCATCTAATGTTTCAGTCTCAGTGCATTTTTTCTGTCTGAGCTTTTTTTTTTTTTTTACAATTATCGTCTGTCCCCCATTCCTGGGAACTGAAGTCTTCAGTAATATAAAAGATATTGTTTAAGAACTCAGTGAAAACTCAGTTAAAATGAATATGGATTCTAAAAGAAAAGGAATGCAGTGACCTTGCCCCCAAGCCAGGCAATCCTACTTTACATACATAAGGATATAATCAACCTTTGAAATTTGAGGAATTTGTTATTCAGTCCGCCAAAACCAAAAAAGCTTCCAATTATTTTGTATTATCCCGCAACAAGAAAATCTAATCTGAAGTCATAGAACTACCTGCTGCTCTGCAGTGAGTGATGTTCGAATGTTTTGCATTTCTTCATTTTTTCTTTTTTCATATTCTTCAAGCTGTTCCAAAAACTTCACTTTCTCTTCCTGGAGTTTTTCTTGAAGTTCTGCAACCAAGCTTGAAGCAGACGATTCAAGTGAACTTGAAAAAGGGAAAAAATATTCAGAACATAATCAAACAAATAATCTGAAGTAGTTAAAAAAAGGGCAACATCTCAGTATCATTTAATCTGGCATAGTAAATATAGTTAAAAATGAAATATAGCTAAAAATTGATCGTTATTTGCTTCAGCAATTACCAGATTTTAGTATGTTTTGGGGCAAAATAGATACTGGCCTTGCAATAATAACCTATTTACAAAATCCAAGCCAATTTTAAAAAATGAATTCAGACCTTCAGTAATCTGGTTTTTCCAATGTTTATCTATATCTAAACCTGTTGTCTCCCCTGCCCCCATTTCAACTATACAAATAGTATATAGCAAAGCAAAATCAATAGACTAAAAGATATTTTAATAGAAAAAAAGTAGCTCAAAACTCAACAGTTTAAGCGTAAGCACAAAGTGATTCGACTGGAATAACTTTAGTGGCTTCATTACATTTATGAAACAAGACCGGATGTTATTGGCTCAGAAAACAGAAGAGACTAAAACCTCCTACATTCACTCAAAGGTGTGTTTTTCCCCTTCAAGACTACTGAACTGTTTTTTCCTTGAGGAAAAAGAAAACATTTCACTTCTCATATAAGAAGCTTCATCAGTTCTGACGGATCTTGGATGAGAAGTGAAATGTTTTCTTCAAGGAAAAAAAACAGTCTAATTGCCTTTTGAAGAAAAAAGCACTTTCAAGACAACCCGATGACTGAGAATCTCCACAGACATTCCTACATCCACCTTATCCAATAAGAAAGAAGTTACTCATAAAGGTGTTTGAAACAGAGGTAAAAACATACCTATTTTCTTTTTCTTCAAAGGAATTCAGGGTGAAATGTTTGTTCCCTGATGCCACCTGAGCAGACATCTTTATAATATGGGGCTAATAATTAAAGTTAACTGCAGAATTTTTTAATCTTGAGGACTTAAATGTGGATACTCATGACCTTGGTCAAGCTGTTTAATTGTCATTGGACATCTACTCAATGTACTTACTAGTGATTCAAAATTAATTATTGTTGCAAGGAGAAGAAAAAAGAGAATTACCATCCCATGTTCCTGGACAGGATAGTTGACCAGCTATTAATATGTATCTCTGATTAAGAAGTTTGGTTTAACATCTATGAATTTTTTTCTTTGGTTGATTTATTTTCATTCAATGTCTTACTATATTTTTCTAGTTGAAATATAGTTATTATACACTGCAGCTAATTAACATTTGCTAGCACTATACATAAAAACTGCAGTGAGCAAAGTGTTTCAACCAACCCAATGACTCCAATCTTACTGCGTTTTGTTCCAGAGTTACTTTATCTATCTACATTTAACCATTAATTTTTGCAGCCTCGTCCCAGGGGAAAAACATAGAAATAATACCATATTATTCTCCCTCTCTTTTAATCATAATCTGAAGAATTCATTTTCTACCGTGTCAGAGAGAACAAGCAGAGTTCTCCAAGAAGTCCTGGCTTGTAACTTTGCCCTCACATCAAACTTCAGGTATTATACCAGTAACTCCATGTAAATTCTTTGCTGAAGTCCTGGGTTGAAATATGCATGACAGAAATACCCAAGGGCCAAAGTTGATTTTCATAGCTTCAGCATGCTACAATGATGTTAAAAACGCACACCAAAACTAAACGGAAACAACTGTAAACTGAAATTTTACAAATAAATGATATACCAATGTTCTAAATAAATACACAAACACATATTACATATTTAATGTTCAAGTTTCCTGAAAAATCTGTATTTTTTTCCTAATTCACCTGGATAATTCTATTTAATTTTATCTAGATGCAAAGAACATTGTTAAGGAACAAATGTTCTATGGTGTGTATGTCTATACGTGTCTTCTTTGGTGTGAGTAATCATTCTTTTGTGAGATAATATCTTAAATTCAGTGTCGCGTTTTTTTCAGATAAATTTGGTATGCTAGATATTACCTTAAATATGTTGAACATATATGGGGAAAGGGTATAAGGATCCTCTTTGAGTATTACCTTTTGTAAGAAACTCTTCAAACCAAAATTTAATTTGTAAAAAAAAAAAAACCTTGACGTTTGTTCAAAATTATGTTTTGCTATGAAAATGTTGTCAATGTCTGCAACTACTTTAAAAACCCTCTAGATGATAAAATAGTTAACAATGTATCTTCATTTTATCTTTCAATAACAAATACAATTTTAACTATTTTGTAATATATATTTGAAAAACACTTCTTAGAAAAATAAACATCAATGTAAAGCTGGATGAAATTATTTTAAGTTTATACAATAAGGTGTATGAGATATTACAAAAACTGCAACAAGAAAAGCTACATTTTAAAACAAAACATCCTGGAACAATGTGAATAAATTCATTTAACATGCTCCATAACTGAAACCACAGAACTTAGATGTTGCTAACCCATCAGCCACAATAAAAACTGAACAATTTAAATTATGACAGAATGAATGAAAAGCGATACTTTAGTGATGCTACAGAAAGAATTACAAGAAATATCTGATTAAAAATAAATTGTTAACTGGAAACTTTAATAAATAATGGTACTCATTTTGCTTTGTTTTGACAAAAACAAGGAATTTCAATTTATAACTGGGAGATTTTGGCATTACAATATTTGATAACGGCAAAGTTGCATATAATTAAAGAACCTTAATGAAAGCCATCTCCCTGGGAAAATTCAAAATTCTACAATGAACTAAGAATCTCAGTCATCCAGGTCATGGTTGTCTCAATGGTGTTTTTCAAAAGGCAACTGGACTGTATTTTTGAAGAAGAAATTGCTCTGCTTCTCATCCAAAACATGGTCCAGCTGACTTTTGAAAAAGTACCTTTGAGTGTACAATAAACTGTTGTTGCTTCCCCACCTTAAAATAAAAAACATCTAAATAAAACCTTTTGCTCTTAACCCTGAAATTCATCAGGTAAAAAGAAAAAGACACACATATCATAAGAATTGGAAAATGCACGTATTTTCCTCTGGAAATAAAATATGGAAAAATAACTTTACTGTTTTTTATTTGGTAAAATAATTTGAAAGGAATAATTGTTAATGCTTTTGTCTGATTCTATGATGTAGCAATTTATTACTTCTGTTAATCAAAATTAATTTTTATTTTAAATATACATTGTTCACCATTCAGTTTATAAAATACCTAAAAATATGAATAAAATATTTTTAGCCATTAAATATTACTAATTAATGTATTGTAGGATTATACATGTATTTATTAAAACAAAATGTTCAGATATCTGGATATTTAATCAAATATGAATATAGACAGAAATAAATTATAATATTTTCACTATATTTGTGTCATTTAATCAATAGTAAATTAATTCTATATGAATAATTACTCAGGTATTTAGCATCTCCCATTATTTCAACAATTTCAACTAAATTGAATTGAGATGCCTACAAAGTGTTTCACCTTGATGCCATACCCAATCTACATCAATTTTTGAGCATCTTTCGCATTTCTCAGGTTTATATTTTATTATCATAATTTTAAAAACTAAAACTTTTTGCTACAACAAACACACATATCCTATTTTCTTCAAACATTTAACTTCTTACTAAATTTCCTGTAAAACCATGACAAGTTTTCAAGAATGGTTTGTGCTTTGTGTTCTGTTTAACATAAATAATCTACTGGTTAATAGGAGACCTTGTGTGAATTACAACTTCATAAATTATAATCCTTTTTATTTGCAGTGGGGACCAGCATCTCGATCCTTGAGCAAAAGCAACTGTTAAGCAAGACGACCATGTGATTATTTCACTCAACAACAGCAATCCTGCCGCTCCTGGTTGCAACTGACTTGTTAAGTGGATGGAAGACCAGGTAAGGAGCATAGGATGCCTTGGGAGTTGGGGCGGGGGCTGAGTCGGGAGGGGGAGAAATTTATCATCAGGCGGCAGGTTTGAACTAAAATGAAGCTACATGCCTGCAGTCTGGCAAATTATTTCTCCTTCCCTCTTTTCTACTGGGGAGAAATTCTTCATTGGGGTGCAGGAACAGAGCTTCAGAATTTTCAGGGGGAGGGGTATAAACTCCATACAGAACTCAGATTCCCTCCAGCATGAATTCTTTCAGCCAGCCCCAGAAACAAGGAGTTCTCTCAGCATGCAGTAGCAGCTTACAAATTTCCCTAGTGGCTTTCCGCTGACTTTCTGGGGAAGTGGCAGAGAAGATTGCAAATGGCAATCATGATCACTGTGCATTGGACAATCAGTTTTAAACATGAACAGGTTTCTAAGCAACGAGATCATAATCATGTGACCAGGCAGGGCAGCACAATGCATTACAATGGCTTAAAGTGCTTTTTTTTAATGTAAAGCACTCTTTCTGAGGTCTCATAACTTGTCATAAAATGTTTTATGATAATTTTATGCAACAAAATGTTTTATAAAATTTTCTGAATTTCAATTCCATGGAAATCCATGGAATTTTAGATGCATTCTGTATGATAGCCCATTTAAGGTACCCTGGCTAAAAAAGTTTGCCCTGGTAAAAGTTATAGAGATGAGTTTTAGCAGTATGTAGATTAAATAACTATTTAGAAAATAGCAAGTACTGAATTATGTTCAATTATACAATTTTGTTCATTTTCAAATAGCACAATTTTATGCTAATTTATGTAAGCTTGACCCACAAAAAAATCTGACCATTACATTAAAAAGAAGCATAGCTGGTATGACTCCTAATACAACAGCTTTGGGTAGGTGGGGAATAAAAGCAAGTAACAATTTGATTAACATTCTGCAAGAGTAACTAGAAATTCAAAATTTTACCCAACCATGAGTACAAGGTGTTTTGTGGGTAATTTGTAGGTATAGATAGTTCAAATAATACATATGAATAATTAAAATCTACATATAAGAAAACCATCTGTTTGAAAAACACCTCTTCTATGAAAAAAACTTTCCACATCGAAGGGAAAGCTTTTAAATATCCTTCCTGTGATGGCAACTTTTTAACATGGGAGAAAATTTTAAGGTTTTAACCATTTCTAAAAAAATCCCAATGTCTTTGATCTACTAGGATAATGCAGTATAAGCTATATGTGGTCCAATATGGGATAGTTTGACATAACATGTCATTCAGTATTAAAACTTAGAGAAAATAACTCATTTCCTCAGTATAACCCATGAAATAATTGGAATAAAAATTGATTTGAATGTTAGCATAGGAGATAGGCTGATGATATCTCAGGGAAAGATACATGGCTGGTTGAGCAAACAGACTAGCAAACTGACTGAAGAGATCCTCCTGTAATTTTATATTCTATTTTGTCAACTCATACAAAATATATTCAGGGTTGTTGTTGTCATTTAAAATTATTAGAAGGTATCCTAATTCATACAATACCTCTGATTAACTTGCATCTCAAGTTGCTGGATTTTTCCCAAAAGTTCTCTTTCACCAGCATCCCTCTGTAATTCAAATTCTTTAAGAGCATTTTGTACTGCATCTTCTTTTTCACAACTGAGTTTCTGTACCATCTCTTTCCTGTCTTGTTCATGGGTAGCTATTAATAGTTCCTTTTCTTCTATGAGTTTCTCAATGGTGTCTTCATATTTCTTCTGCTGTTCACGCAAAGCTAAAAGCTCTTCTTTTTGTCTCTGTACTGCATTTATTTCTAATTCCAGCTTACCTTGCAATTCTTTAATTTGTTCTTCCAGATTTTTTTCTGCTTCCAGTGCTTTCTGATGCAAGGAGGTTGTTTTATCCAATTCTATTCTAAGCAAATTTGCTTCTCCTTCATGTCTGTCAATTAATTCTGAAATGCAATGATCTTTCTCAATTGTTATTATAGTCCTCAGATCTGCTAGACCTACCTGATATTCATCATTACTAACTTGAATTATATGCCTTAATTTATCAGTCTCTTTTCTTAGCATATCAGTTTCTTTGTCAACTAGGGTTCTGAGATTACTTTGCTGCTGAGCTTTGTTTACTTCAATAAGCACTTTCATTTCATCTGCTTCTGCTTCTTTCAATGCAAGTTCAACTTCGAGCTTACATCTCCAGTCAGATAATTCAGAAACCTTAATCTTTAATTCCTCAATCTGTTGTTCTTTTACAAAGACATCAGCAGCATGAGATTCCTGCATTTTTTCAAGTTGGTGTTGATGTTCTTTTTTCAACTTCTCTAAACAATCATTGTGTTTAGCTATTAATTCTTCAAATTCTTGCATATGTCTGACATGTAGATTAGATTCCAATTCCTTTAGATGATCTTGCTCCATAGTTTGACATTCTGCTTTCAGAAGTTGCAATTTTTCCTCATTTTCAACATTAAGTTCTTTCAAACTTTCTAATACTCTTTCACGTGATTCTGTTAGTTCTTTAATTTCATGATACAGCTTCTTCATCTGGCATTCCACTTCAATAAATTTCTGATCTTTTTCATTTTGTAAGAACACAACTGCTTCCTTTTCATTCTTCACTATTTCAAATTCATTATCTTTGTCATGTAAAACTTCTTCAAGTTCTTTTAAGTCACAATGTAATTTAGCAATCTTTTTTTTGTTTTCTTCACTATCTTCGATTAAAATGTTTATTTTACTTTCATATTCAGTTTTTACAGACTGAAGTTCTTTTTGATGCTTATCCTTTAAAGATTTTTCAAGAGAAAGTTTGACCTTCTCTATAATATTCCTTATTTCTACTGAAGTACATTTTAAAGAAGAGAAAAGTTACACTGTTCTTTTTTTACAAATGTTCTAAAGTGATAAAGGTCCTCTTTGATATTCATTAAATTTAACTGAGATTCTTGGGCAACATCTCTGCATTTGTCCATGTAAACATTTAGAGCAGGATTTTCTAAAACTGTATCTTTTACACATATATTAGTGTCTTGCATCCTCCTACTATCTATTGCATTGATAACTGAGGAATAGAGGGACTCTACCATCATTTCTGGACTTTGAGGGTCACTTGTCACATTTGGAGATGATGGATTTTCTTCTATTATGAACTCATTCACTGCAGACATAAAATCGGATTCTGGACTGTCAGCCAATGAGTCCAAATCTAATGATTCTTGTTTAAGGGCTTGCTCTAGGTTTGGGTGGGCAATTGTTTCAAAATCAAATGTATGAGCATCAATACTGTCTGGAGACAATTCTTCTAAAGGAGCAGGAGGACACACAGGTGAGCAAAGATGATCCTGAAGACTGAGAGGTGATGGAGTTTTAGGAGAGGTAGCAATTGTTGTTCCTGTTGTATTTTCCATTCTTGGTGTAGTGATAGATTGTGGTGAGGCTTGACTGTTGGAAGCCTATAAGAATAAAAAGTAAAAAGTAAATAAAAGTTAAAATAATATTCTTTTTGAGCAAATCCCAATACAGTCCCCAACTCAAATACACTAAGTCCCACAGATGCCATAGGGTTTATGAAGCCTTTTGTATCTTTTAGAGAAATGGTCATGCCTAAAAGCTCATAACAGTTTAAAAGCAGTTACTGAATGCAGGAGGAGCTTTTGTGAGAAAGAGGAAATCTAAGTGTATGCCAGAAAATTCTTATTTGGCAACATATCCTAAGTTAGAATAGTCAGACAAGCATAGTTTAAAAGGTCAAGTTAAACTAAGAAAATTTTAAAAGGAAGTGCACTTATTATACTTAAATTTTTTTAAAAAAGATAGGTATAATAGCTCTACTGCATCAGATTATAATCTGATTAAGTGAAAGCATATAAATTATCAGTGAAATCTAGCCATGAATATAAACTTTCATAAGTATAAACTACTACAAATGTTACTGTATCAACCATGTGTCAGGATTCTGGCAGTTACCCCAATTAAATCATGAGTCTCGAGCCAAACTTCCAAAAATTTAAAAGGATTTATTGGGAGTTAATATGTCCAGCAAAATATTTCTATGGTCTTTTTATAGTTGCCACCCCAAATAAACAAATAAGATGAGGACCCAGACTGTTGAGGTCAATATGCTGACTCTGTAGCTTAGAGCGGGCTGTAAAAGCACTGTGAAGCAGTATATAATTCCTATTTCTAATTATTTGGACTGATTATATAAGATGTCAGCATAGAAGGAAAAAAAATCAGTTCAGACACAGTATTTCCTTTTAATATGGCACAGGCTTGGGGTACTAAATGCATCATCCATTTCCTGGCTTTATTGTTAGCTGGTCAAGTATCTTGGTTGCTGTATATACTTATTTATTGGATGTTTTTTATTTTTGTTTTATTGTTTTAAAATGCTTTTATTGTTTAATTGTAGTATAATTTTGAACTGTAAGCGTCTCAGTCATTGATTGAGATGGGTAGCTACAGAAATTGCACAAATAAATAAATAAAGCTAACTACATCTATCCATATGCCAGTTCTAATAAAAGCCTAGGCTGCTGTGCATTTCTAAATTTGTAGTTAAAATCTGATTTTGAATAAAAACCAGAGGATGATCTGATGCTTTCCAATTCACAATTTGGAAATGACTAAGAGTTTTCTTCTTAAAAATAGAAACAGGAGTACAAGAATCCCTGAAAGAGTTTAAGACTGCTCGGGCAAACTTTTCCAAGGCATCTCATTACCCTGAAAACTTTAAATTTTATGTTAATGTAGGTTCACTTGAATTTACTAATATACAAACACATCACTTTAAATAATGTAATGAAATTGTTGTAACATTTTAAACTGGGATGCCAATATGACATCCATATCTTATTGAATTCCAATGCACATCAAGTCTAGCATGCAAACAATAATAGGAAGTGCAGTCTACAACATCTGGAAGGTTGAAATTGAATAATTAAAGTGCCACAAATTACAAATGGAATTGTGCTTTTCTCTAAAAACAACCACTTGGCTACAACTAAACAAATGACCTCTGGATGTATCTGAATCCCCGTTATTTAAGACTATCTATATGTATCCCACATTATGGTATCCTAACAAACTATAACAGTACTTATTCTGAAATGACTGTATTCCCCAGAAGGGGTTGGTACAATATTTGAAGGTGTTGGAGATTTATAGCTCCTTTACAAACACCATGAAGAAACTGTGGTGAGGATTTCACATATCTTTATTTGGTGTACCAATTAGGGCCCTACTTGAACCAGGATTTCTCAGCAACAGTAACTTACGTCTTAATCAACAATCAGTTGGACTAGGGATAAAAAAAATATTTTATTCCATTATGCTTTTGGCCTAAATGAGTGGGGGCAGTTTACCAGGGTTGTTTTAATAATAATTTAGCTTCTTCTAACTCTTTAATTTTTCTTCTATTGGAACAAATAGAACTGAGAATCCCATGAATGATTGTGGGAGACCTATTAGAGTAGCCACATGATCCCAGAAAAAGATTTAATGATTACCATGAAGTATTACTTGAGTAATCTAGAGTATTTTGAACACCTTTTTCCCCTTCTGAATTCTGAATGGAAGAAATATTAATTATCAGTACCGGTTTTAAAAGGGTCTTTCAAAATTTGTATTTTCATTATGTGGAGTGGTAGCGTGCAAGTGAGTACCAGTCATTGGTTAATTCTCCACCACATTACATTTTCCAGTACACAATTGACACTGTGCAGGAGAGACCAACATTCCCAAAAGGATTTTTTATACTATAGGAAACAGATGTAAAGAAAAAGTCTAGATGCTACAGTTTTTTTATACGTATAGCTAGTCTTGATTTACAACCACAACCGCGACTGGAATTTCCATCATAAATTAGGGTGATTGTAAAGCAATCACCACATGAGCAAACCCAATATTATGCTCATTTTTACTGTAGTTATTAAACAAAATTACTATTAAATGACTTTGGCTTCCCCACTTGATGTTGCTTGTCAGAAACCGGCTGGAAAGGCTGCAAATTGCAATCACATGACTGCAGGAAGCTGCAACCACTGGTAAATGTGGGCCTACTGTCAAGTGCCTAAACTGTGACCATGTGACTGCAAGGGTGGTGTGATGCTCACAACTTTGAGGACAGGTCATAAATCAGTTTTTCTGAGGCAGCTGTTAACTTTTCACCATTGTTAAATCAACAGTTTCAAGTCAAGGACTATTTTTATCCCCATGGCTCTATGGAATGAACATAGAACATCTATAGAAGAACATTCCCCAGCCATCAAGAATGGTGCTGAGCTTACATGGACACCAGAACCTGATTTTCCACATCTTCTTTTTTTTCAGGACTTGCCGGACAGTCAAGAATTCAGAAGCCAATGGCTGTGACTTCTAATCCCATCCTAGGCATGAAAGTGGGCTGAGTGATTTTGGGCCAGTTGCTTTTTCTCAGCCCAACTCACCACACACAGTAGTTGGTTTGGAGAAAATAATAGGAGGAAAAAGTATTAGGTATATTTGCTGCTTTGAGTTATTTATAGAAACAATAAAGGGAACAGGGAATAGAAAATAGGAGATACAGAGTATCCTTTGAACAGTGCATTGGATTTAATCCAATCTTTAATGATTTTATCATAGAATTATATACTGCAAAGTCTGATGTTTTGCTCTTTCACAAAATGGCATATATAACTCAGTTCTACCTTTTGTTCATTCAGCAAATCCGTAATGGTCTGGGACATTTCATCCAAACTCTGTGCTGCTTTGACAAGGTTATGTAAAGCAAGTACATGCTGGTGGAGAGGTTCAAAATCACAAAGAATGGGAACCCTTAAAAATACAATAAAATTTAAATTGATTACACCTATCAAATAATAAATTATATTACAATCACATTTGAGAACAATTGTTTACTACAATTTAAGGATAACATTTCTTATTTGACTCCTACCATTCATTCTGATGCCACTGTTAAATCCTGAATTCCAAGCTTAGTTAAACCAGGCCATGTAAGAGATTGTATAATAAAATGATGGAGAACTTCAGCAAGCAAACTATCCTATTTCACTATTTATACTTTGAAAATACCTTTTGGTAAGTTAAATCAGGAAAGAATCTGAACTTAGTCCAAAAGGAATAGTATTCTTTAAATCTTAATTTAAAAAAGACTTCTCAAATATTTATGTATTTAATTAAATTTACTGTGGCTGTCCACTTAAAGACTCTGGTTGAAATATTTAACCCATATGTAATTGGTTGTAGGATATAAATCTATGTAAATAACAGAAGAAGAACACAGGAATGTTTCTCTCATATGTTTATTGCCCACAATTTCTGACATGGATTTTTTCTCTTTTGAATTAGTCCCAACTCACAAATCAGACCTTTTAACCTGATTATAAATATACTAAATAGACTTTTAACATTTATAGAGAGTGTTGAAATCTATCTTTTTGGTTAGCTGCATATTCATGAACCAGAAAAGGAGGGAAAAAAGAATTTTTTCCTATAATTATCTGTAGTTGTATTTCTTAATGGCTATCTATTGGCAGAAGCTCTTTATATCAGCTAATTAAAATAATACCTACCTGAGTAATGGTTGTACTTCTGAAGGACAAAAGGATTGAAGAAACTGCAAATCAGATAATGAAATATCAGGAAGTTCACCATCAAATCTGCGAGGTTTTCGAGTCTGTAAATAAAAAAGAAATGCATACATGATTAAAATAGGGAAACATTCAGATACATAAAATATATAAACAGCTGCTTAATAGCTGCATTTATATGTTGCTCTAACCGAGAGTTTTAATATGAAAGATCTTTTTAAAAAAGGATTTTATCAATAATTCCATTCTGATAGTAATGAATAGGTATCATTCCACCTGAAAACAGTTCTCTCCTCAATACTCCAATGTACTCTGGAGGATTGGAGGAACTACCAGAGCTAATATGAGGCATTCATGATGTTACAATTTTACATTATATTAAATGTTACTCAAAATGTAATAAGCACTGTCCGATATGTCGCTATTAAACCTGTTGCTATTAAAATGTGATGATTGATTATATAACTGATGCACAGTAACAGTTCTTTACCGATGAATACAGTATAATTCAAAATAGTCCACATCAAAAGAAAATAATCTGACTTTATACTGTATACTCTTAAGATATATTTAAACTACTGTAGATAGCTCAGTAAAAATAAGTAATACAGCTCTAAATTCTGTAAGAGTACCCAAGCAGCTATCCTAACAGGGAGATTTAAAAATGTCCCTGTTTACCTTCTGCCAGCATGGGGAAAGGGTGAGAGGAGCAATTCTTTTGTCAGAGTTCCAAGTAACAACCTCCAAAGAAAAAGACTCATCTTCTCAAAGATATATTTTATTAGAGATGTCATACTGGCATATCTGAATCTGAGAATTCCAGGTTTTCCCTAGCCCAAAGAAAACTGAAAATACAACCCCTGCACCCAATCATCCATCACATGGTCCAATCATTACTTCGTTCCAACTGGAGACTACCCCCAGTCAGTCCCCTCCAGTTGCAGGGTAACATGTCCTTACTTTCTGTGAAAGGAATGTTGTTTTGGCTAATCTTCCACCGCTCCTTGAAATCCCTTTCCCAAATTCCCAGGCACTGAATGTGGCAGCCCAAAAGCATCAAAGAAAAATGGCTTCCAAGCTGACATCTTATTCTTATCCCTTTTTTGTGGTATTTGTTTAAGCTCAGTTATTTAAGTTATTAGTTCTACCTCTCATCATGTGATCACCATGTAAATACTAATCACATATTTTAAAAAATAAGAATCAAGTTTTATATATTCTCTATTCAGTTTTCACAGTACAATATTTCCTTACTGCGTAAAATTAGTCAAACTATAATAAATATGAATTAGCTGTTTATAGTTATTTAAAGCCATATACAAATGAACATAACACCAATTAATATTTTAAAATATTTTACAGCAATCTATATTATTAATATAAGAAATGCAACGAACAGATTATTGCATAAAAAGCCTATATATTTCTTACTTACAAGTTTGCCAATACTATATGTATTTATAGACTTCTTTTTAGGAGGCTATTTATTTAACACTCTTAGAAAAAATTTCTTCATTTAGATTTCTTCATTAAAAAAAAAAGATAAAATACTCACACAAAAGGATGGTGGCCAGGCATCAAGGCCCCTGAACAAACGATTTCTTAAGAAAGATTTCCCTGTTGAAAGGAATAAAGGTTGCTCTTTTTATTCACATGTAAGATAATCTGTTAATTTGAAAGAATATTTTATCGTCTATTTCTAGGGAAAGTAAGTATTCACTCTGATCAAATCTCAAGACTGAAATTGAACAACTTTCCAAGAAAAAGTGTGAAGGCCTCAAAAGGAAGCAGAAAGATCAAAATATTTTCAATGCAAAAGTATATGAATATTTGTATAATAAAGCTGGCAGAAGAGATATTTTATTAACAGTATAAAGGAAATATCCTTATGTATTAAAGCATTAATTAAAGTATTAAACCTTTGGTGTAGTTGTTTGTCAAAGCTTTGTCAGAATGACAGTACAGGTGGGATTACAAGGTAAATGAAGTGGCTGGGCACAGACACACCCATGCAGACAACTAGGAAAGCCTTCTAATCAGCTATCCCAAGACTTGTAGAGAACATGGCGCCTTTAATACTTTAAGAGATGTTTTCCTTATGCCTCAGCACTTTATGAAGTGTTCCCTCATAATGCTTTACACAGCACTAATATTTGTCTATTCAACTAAGAGATCCCCTTCCTTCCTTAAAAAAAATCTTTTTGATTAGAGATATTTTGCCTGGGCCTAGAACTGAAACGCACATTTTGGGCAGAAGTGTTTTGGGATGGGAAGAGAAAGGAAAAAGCTAGGGTGATCTTGGCTAACGGGAATAGGTAAAGGACAGCATAAAGACATAAGAAATGGCAAGCAGGGCAGGTGGATATGCTATAGTTGAATTCAAGGACAGTGGCATGAGATTGCTAAGGGAGGTGGAGAAAAGAAAGCACCAGGAAGACTGGGGTAATGAGGAGGCCACTGACCTTTCATTCAAATATAATAAATACAACCAGACTTCTTACCATCCTCCTACTTGATATATGATATTTAAAGGGTAGTGATAATTAAAGGTAGAGAAAAAAAGGCACTGGGAAAATTTGTGGGCAGATCAGTACACAGGCCACGTGGAAGAGAGATGAGGTACACCAGCCTTGCCCTAACCCAGGGATCCGCAACCCACAATCTATGGACCAGAACCAGTCCATGGCATGCCAGAAACTGGGCTGCGTAAACAAGCAAAGGTCCATCTGCAGGATGCAGGCAGAACATCCTTTCCAGTCTATGGAAAAAGCCTCTCTTCACAAAACCAGTTCCTAGTCCCCGAAAGGTTGGGGCCATTACCCTAATTGCTCTGTGAGACTCCTCTGGAATTTGTCTTGGCCAAAACCTGGAACAACCAAAATGTTCCTGGTTTCAATTTGGGCAAATTTCTAAGTCACAATATGTTTGTTTCAGGATTGAAACAAAATATATTTTCAATTTATCACACTCATGAGTATTACATTCTTCTATTTCAAAATATCAAAATATCTGGAGAAAGAAAAAACTAAAGCATTTAACAAATGCCTGCTTAGTTAAAAAGCTACATTCTGGTCTTAGCTCTAATCACAATTCTAGTTATCGCTACACACTACCATAAAGCACTAAAATAATGTGCAGGAGAAATAAAACAAACTGTGCAACCAAATCACAGAATTATAAAATAAAGCAGCTTTTCTTTCTCCCACCAGTCCTTTCTTATTGTTTAGGTTCAGCTCTAGACCGGACAATCCCATCATCTCTTCATCAATGTTTTGGAAAATAAAATAATAAGACCACAGAAGAAATGGGAGTCTTAGTCAAGTTGGCTTTTCAAAGGGTATCCAGGTAGTTGAGGCTCTGCTCCTCCCTAAAAAGTTCTCACATTATCCAGATCTGCCTGATATGCATATCCTTATAATATCAATTGGTTTTTTTTAATCTCACTGACCAAATCCTCATCCTCATATTTCTGGCTTCCCAGATGTATGCTTTTTTTAAAAAAAATGCCAATCTTCCCCTTTATGTAGCGAATTTCTTTTTGAATAAGTTTATATTCTTCAATCCTTCTATTTCAGTCATCAGTCATACTTGCCCTCCTGCATTAAAACTTGTGGTTGTCTTTGTCCCCACATTCTGTGCATTTTTATGACACCTTGGAAACAACATAAGTCAAATAATTTGGCCTATTCTTCATTGGTATTTGTATTCTCATTATTATTCTCACTAGCACCATTTCTATAGTTCACTTTCAGTAGTCTCTCTCTTAATGGATCACACACCTTTAATAGGATTCATGATCTCTGTTTCTTCATTTTCTAGCACAGTCCTGATATAAGAAGTAAATTAGAAGAAAAGTGCCAAGGACAAAACAGCACAGGATAGTAAGATGATGAGGAGAAATGGCTGCTCTTTACCTTTTTTCTCTCACATGCAAACACACTCACACCTTTTGTCAATAATGAGATTGCATGACTGAGGCCAGGCATATGAATAATTGTGACTTAGAAATTACATTTAGTTTGGGTGAGTCATGACACAACATTGATTCAATAAAACTGTTAGACTTCACATCAAACAGAATATCCTTTGCTCTTCAGGAACACTGCTGTTAAAAAGCAGAGCTTCATTGATTCAGCATAATATTCAGACCAGAAAAAATGTTCAAAAGATCTGTTACTTTCAAACATAAAAATGGAGGTGTATGTATGTTTGTGTCCAGGGTCCATTGTCAACAGACCATCATCCAGGGTTTAAATTCTAGTTTTTTTCCTTTCCTGTTCCATGTCAATGGAGTCTTGCTCAATCTTTTCCATCCTTGCATCTGTTCAAAGTTTACATAATGGTTCTGTCTGGCAGGATCCTACTAATTCCCACCTTGCCAGCTTCAAACCTTACAAAAATCATCATATTTTATAATTATGCTGCACATAGTTAGACATAATATAAAAAATCAACACTAATTTATTCAAGATACACATTTCTTCTAATTTTATGTTTTTTGTGCCATTGAAGCTTCAGAACAGAGAAATAATTACAACACTTACTAAATAATTTTCCAAAAGATTCCCTTTTGGCTTTTTCTGCATCATAAAGATGTTTACCATCTTTTATTAATGCACCAGCCCACTGTAAAACAAAAAAATAATTAAACACAAATGTACAAACACATTTTCTCTATAAAACAAAAGATATTAAGATACAAATTTATAAAATATTTTAGGTTTAAATTATCTACTCAAGTTACTTACCTCTCTGTAGTGTTTCACAAACATTTTTCTTCTTACGACTTCAACAACTGCCAAACAATACATCTGTGGGACATTACTGAGCTTTTCTACAATTTTCACTCTTTCTAGCAACTCTGTTACAAGGCGAAGCAATGCTTGTAGTTTCTCTCCATCTTGGTCAGCATGAAGCATGACGAAGCAGCACCACCTACAGGACAGGTGAAAATAGGTGAACTTGATTATTATTATTATTACCGTTATTGTCAGAGTACAACACGTTTACAATGAGATATGGACTGGTGATTAAAAGAAAAATCCTCTACTGAATAGCTATTTGTTAAATATGTATCTTACCTTTTCTCAAGGGACTCGTGAAGACAGTTTCATATTCCAAATCTATTTTTTTCCACAACAACAAATCTGTGAAGCGAACTGGACTCAGAAATACTGACCACCCTGTAGCCATTCAAAGAACTGGCTCTTCTAATGATTGCCAACCAGGTATTTGCTTATTTATGATTTGAAAGCTTTATAAACCGCTCAGTTGCAGAATATTTCAGATAGGTTACATCAGCAGCCCCAACCTTTTGGGCACCAGGGACTGATTCCCTAGAGAGAAAATTTTCTGTGGACCCGAGGGGCTTGGTTTCTCGTGATGCCTCCATCTCATGGATGGGGCTTTGATTGTTTGCATAGCCCGGTTTCTGGCATGCCACAGACCAGTGGCATGGACCAGGGATCTGGGACTCCTAGATTACACAATTAAAATGCAATTAAAATAAAAGCAAACAAACTAACCTAAGAATGTAACTGCATTCCACAGATAGCTATTGAAATCCATACCATTCAAATTTCTAATGTGAATCCGGATTCATCAACCACAATGCTTTGTTGTTCTGTTCTAAATAATTGTTTCATATCTTCATATACAAACAACAAAAGGCCAATTGTTCAAATAAACTATTATACAGATCGTCTTCAACTTATGTTTGCAATTGGGACCAGATTTCCAGTTGTAAGTTGATATGATCGTGAATCAAAACATTCATGTGCCAGACCTAATTTTATGCCATATTTTGCAGCAGTTGTCAACTGGACACCACACTCATAAGTGCACATTTATCCTTCTGAATGGAGATCTTTTGCTGGAAGCTGGTAAAAGTACATCACAAATTGCAGTTGCAAGCACTCAAAAAGGTGAACTAGTTGCCAAGGACCCAAAAAACAGTCAAAATGAGAGTGTGCCTGCAACAGACAGCCAATATTCACCAAGGAAAGATTCTGGCTTTCCAGAGTCTTTATTCATGTGGAGAGTCTCAACAGAAAAAGGTTCTCCACAGTAACTTTTATTTGCTAACGATCAAGTCAACATGTCTGCTTCCTTTTCATACACTTTGCTTTTTCTGCTTATTCACTTATTTTTAATAGTACTTTCCTCTATTATCATATACGCAGGAAATGCAAGATATCCCCCATATTAATTTGAAGCTGGAAAAAAATGCAATTACACACATTCAGAGATACATTTTACTAGCGCTAGGGACCTCTTGAAAACTTGATATTACAATAAAAGAAACAAAATCATATGCACTTAATTGTAAAGGAAGTTTGCAAACTTGGTGGAAAGGACATGGCAAACTATAATCAGGTGGCTCCTGATTATAATAATTATATAATTCTGAGCAAGTCATTCAAAGAAAGAAAGAAATATTTGGGACATAATTTCTAAACAATAATTATAATAGTAGTACACATACAGTTAAAAAATATATGGGGTGAAATAAATTACTTCCATAGTTTCACTTACTTCAGTCGGACTTGTAAATTATTTGCAAGTTCTTGTTTGGCAGTAGTACATTTTTGTTTAATATCTAAAAGTTTCCTGTGGTTAGTTAACATGATCATCAGTTGATTTGCATGGCTCAAGCACAAGTCAGGTAGTACAGAAGGATCTTTCAAGTTCTCTGCTCTCTTCTGATTAGCCAAAAATCCCTTAATAGAATAAATTGATGTAAGAATAGAAACATTTTCTGTTCGCTGTGCCAAATAAAAATTATGTTAATTCATCCTCAATAACTTCGGAAGACTTTTTTGTGTTGTTGCAAACCAGAATCACCTATGGACAATTGATTCATATCCATACTAATAGCTAAAATGGTTTCAGAACAGAGGGAGGTTTTTTCAGGACTGGGGGCTTGGTTTCACACACTGCCTGGATCCTACACATGCTGGATGCAGCTTCGTTTGCTTGCACAGACTGGTTCCTGGAGTGCACAGACCAATGCCAGTCCATGGCCTGGGGGTTGGAGACCCCTGTTCCAGATAATTGTTTCATACCTTCATATAAAAATTTTCTAAAGGTCCCAAATGACTTTATTAGCAATAAAAACACAGCAGGTGATTTAGGTTTGACAAGGTTGCATTATGTTAGAAACTAAGTGAAAGAATTCTTGTAATATATTGCCACCTACTGACCATATTGAATAAGATGTTACACACACATGTAATTTTGCAATAAGAAACTACCTCTGTTTATTTTCTTATTTTTGTTTCAATTATATCCAAGCTCACTTAAATATAGAAATAATAGTAGAATCATTAACATTGGTTAGTTCTCTCACCATTATGAATAAATTACTAAATACTAAAAGTCTTTATTTCTAATTCAGTTATTTATTCATAGATTACTAATTCTGCTAGTAGTTTTAAATACTTAAGGGTTTTTGATTAATAGTTTTTTTTCATTAGTACTATTATTTGTATATATGGTGCTATCATGAACTACTTTCTTAACTCATATTGATTTTATAAATATGTATGCATTTTTGTTGGAACTTTTTAACTCTTTTGTACAATTTTATTCAATGATAACAACACAAAATATCAAACTATCTGATAACACCTGTGACTGACGTTTCAATCTTCATTTTCCTGTTGTTTTCAATTGGCATGTTAGTAAATTAAATCAATACCGTTTATGTTGTTGTTTTAAAATGCATTGTATTAAGAACCAAATAAGTGCTCCAGTGGTTCTAGAGCAAGAGAAGGCACAAATGTGCTACTATATCTTTAGCTCAACATGCGGAGAACAACTTTTGAAAAGGACAACTACAAAAAGCAGTGTGTATAAGAGGGACCCAGAAAGCTACTCTTAAAAGCAAATAAGTAATAATAATTGGATAATTTAATTTAGCAGTTTCTATAAAACAAACCTCTAATTCAGAGAAATAATAGGAAATGTATTTTGTACTTCAGATGAGCATTATCTCAGTATAAGTGGTCATTGACTTCAATCATGACAACAATGCTAAATAACACAAAAAGGTGGAATTACATCAGATGTACAGAACTTAAATCGCCTGACTTGAAAACCTCTGGTGATACCTTCAAAGACTCACTGGGAGTTGGTCAGCAAATATATTTATACTAAAACGTCCACACCAAAATCAGTGCCTACAATAAACAATGAGGTAATGAATTTCATACTGTCGTAGGAAGATATTCATTCATATCTGTGATAAAAAAAGTTTAATTTCAAATTTATGTTCTGTTAAAATAAAGGCGTTTAAACAAATCCAATTTATTGAACAATTATCAGAACATACTATTATTATAAAAAAGACTATCTTGCCTTATTCAAAACTACTACCACTTACCTGAGCAAGTTCTTTTTGTTCATTAACGAGCCTGCTGCAGCTAGCTATCATCTGGTCCAAAGCATAAAGCCTATCCTCCAGTCCCTTAATAGCCTTCATGTTCTGATTATCTAATTTGGCAATCGTCTGTCTACAGTCTGCCAAAAAAGGCTGAATAATTCTTGGATCAAGCTGAAAAACAAAAAGACAAATTTAATGACTAATCACTTCTTATAGAAAGGAAATTATGGAGAAATTATTATGTTTGGGTAATCTACAATTAGATTCGCAGTCCAATTTCACCGGTGGAAATTAAATAATTCAAGTCCTAACCAAGGATCCAAGAATTTTTAAGGTAATGTCTAAGAATATAGGCAGTTCCAAGCAGATTAGTCCTTTGTCAAGTTAGGGTATTCAGGTCCAAAAAATTCAGTATTTCCTGACAAAGCCCTTTAGATATTACTCTGAGGATTATAAGTAAGATTGGTACAACAACAGATTTCTTTTTCCGTAAGTGTTCAACATTTATCTGCAAGTCCTGCTATTCCATAATTTTCCAATTGTTTTTACTCAATTCTAGCATCACCCAGAATAGCAATGTTAATGAAGCAGACTTTCTTCTTTTCAATAACTATTATATTAGGCATGTTAGGTACAAGGTATCTGTTTGTTTGAAAGTTAAATTTCCCTTAAGATCTCAACCTGATCATGTTCCAAAATCTTCTACATTTGACGGTCCAGTACTTTCAACTACATTCAAATCCAAACCTCTGGAAAAGTTTCCAATGAATTCTGGCAACTTGGTCGTGATGCTGCTTGTAGTCAGTTTGTGAAATTTTGGGTAGCCACTGATCAAAATGGTCAATAGTTTCATCCTTTTTACTACAAAGATGACATTAGCTGTTGTGACATTTGAATTTTTGCCTTCATGAAATTAGTTGGCAAAGTTTGTTGTGAGTCATAAAATAAACCCTTCAGTTTCTGAACACTCCTGATCTTAACTAATTTTATTAGCTTTTCCTTTTACATCCTTCAAGTATTGATCATGGATTGTATTTTTCTTGTAATTAACAAATTGGTTTTCAGTTGTTTCTTTTCTATGTCCGGCCTTCACCTTTATTATTTTCAAGAGTTTTTCCTGATTGACTGCCTTCATCAAAGGTTCTTGGCTTTTCTTAGTGTAGTCCTTCAGGCCGTATTTTCTTCCCTCAGTTTGTTTAATCTGTACAAACCCTCTACCCATTTTAGCTCTTCACAAATAGAGCCAATCAGTTCTACTTTTGGGGTGCAAAGTATGGTGCATCGTCATTAGTTTTCTTGTTTTGCGATCCAAATTATCAAATTCTATCTGGGTCCAGTCAATTATTCCTGCTGCATATCAAATATTAGGGACTGTGCAGGTATTAATTGCTTTAATGATATGTCCATCATTTAGCTTGGTTTTCAACATTTTCAGAACTCATTTGATTCTCTGCAGCACCTGAGCTCATTAGAGAAAGATTAAAATGTGGAGGAATTTCCAGACAGTGAGAACAATTGATCAGCTTGCCTCCTGGAGTTGTGGGTGCTCTGTTGTTGGAAATTTACAAGACAACCATTTGTCCAGGATGGTATAAGTCCTTAACAGAGGGCTGTACTAGAAGACACCAAGATCCCTTCCAGCCTTATAATTCTACAATATATTTAGTAGAAGTATTTTGATTTTTGTGATAAATTGGAAGCTTCCAAATCCCTGAAATATTTGTAGCCTTCTTCGAGTGCCACTGCTCTTATCAAATCTTCACTGTTAAGCTGTATTCCATCAGCTTAACGGCATTTTCTTGCCATTATGGCTATAGTTTCACACTTGTTGATGCCAAATTGCACTCCAATATCTTTACTGCACCACTCAACAATACTTTTAACACCATCAAGCAACAACATCGGCCTATTCCAAATTCTTAGGAAGGACTTGATAGGTACATAAAAATGTCAAATCCAGGCTAAACATCTGGCTGATTGTGGGACCAACCATAATACAGATCTGTATCCAAACATATGCAGTGTAAGTATTGTGATGTAATCTGAAACTTGTACATTTTAAACTAGATTTTCTTAACAAGAAACACGTAACAATGACCTTCATGTAATCACATTTCTTAAGCAGAAGAGCTTTTTGTTCTCTCCTCTTCCACTAGATCACCATAAAACTTTGAAAAATGGCTTCTACAAGATAACTCACAAGGAGTGCCATATAGAGAAATCTACTATAAAAGTTTCAGGATGGCAGATCTGGATTTAATGAAATTTATATTATGAAATTGTCTTAAAAGCGCAACTTTAGTAAACTATTTAAGTCTTGCTGTATCCACAGAGATTAGTTCTTTTAAATCATACAATCCTGGTTTCTTTCAAAACAAAATATCTAAACAGTGTCTTATTCTGAATTTTTCTTCAAAGCAAATCTCTACATCGTCCACATATTAGCACATTAGTAATTGATGTGATTTACTAATGAAACAGACTGAAGTTTGAAGTTACCACTTATAGTAGCATCCCTTAATCCATAAATTAATTCAGTCCAGTAGATATTTAAAATATTTAAAGTACAGCACAGATCAACCTCAAAATCATTTTTATTTTTATACTAGTCCTGTATATCTTTATGCAATTCAATTGCAAGAACATTCTGCTCTTGTTATTTTTTATAATAATTTTAGCATGTTGAATTCATTCATCAAGACATATTCTTGGGGCACTTACAGAGCAAAACATGTCTTAAGTATTCTATAAAATTTACAATAACTTAAGGTAATCAGGTATTCCTTCCAATGGTTGGATAAACAGTGTTCCCTGAAAACCATGTACATTTGAAGGACATGATGCCTATTAAAAAATACATGAATGCATCTTTAAAAAATAAAGGGCAACCTCCTCAACAATGAGAGCTGCAAGCCAACTAGATGATTTGGGGCCAGCCACTCTCTAGGGATGTTCACCATCTTGTCTCTCTATATACATATACATATATATAAATATAAATTTTTAGTGCCCTTTATTTAAAAGATAGTTTAAGAGGGGTGAAAAGATCTTTAGAACATCCAGAAATACTGGTTTCATTAAACACAGTAATTGATAAAAATCAGAAACTGTTTTGGTCAGTTTCAACCAAGTTTAATTTCATAATTCCATACAGTTAGGAAAACGTCTCAATGTTTTATCTCCCTACACCCTGGAGGGAACAAGGGAAGGAAGGGAAAGGAAAATTAAATTTTGCTTAGTATTAATTTATATCCCATCATATTACATGTTAAGCAAACAACTGAACATTCACAAAAATTATAGTCAAATAGCTAGAATCAATATGAGAACAATAATTCCTCAAGTCAATAAAAATTAACAAAAATCGCATTTGGGAAAACATGGGGTTTTTTTTAAGTTCTGGAGAAATTATAGGTCATGGAATCTAAAAAAATAGTTACTATTTTTACAACAGATATAGAATTCATTAGAATTATACATTGGTTAGCATTCCTATATGACATGCAAAGTGGTCTAGGAGAAAAGCTGGAATAAACATTTGAAACACAGAAGTACATGGGAAGACATAATTGATGTCAAATAATGAACCAGATGTTTATTACCAATATACCTGTAGACATCAATGTCAGATGCTACACAATTGTAGAACATATATTACTAAGATCAACTTACATCTATGTGATAGAATATAAATTTCAGAAACAGATTAAATGCAGCTGTCTATCACAAATGTGTTACTGTACAGTACCTTTACCAACTATTATGCTGAATAGGGCTATGAGTTTTAAAACTAAAATGTTTGAACTTCACCAGTCTGAGAAAGATATGTCTCACTGCTGTTCCCAAGGATGCAAAGATCAAACCTACAAAATTTGTATTTTCTTTGCTTGGAAACCCATATTTTTTGGTGCTGTGTACTGATCATATAAATTGATAGTGGATTGAAGCTTGGATGGGAAATGAGATTAAGTCAATTGCTACATGAATAATCTAAATCTAGGGGAGTCAGCTTTGTTTTTCATATTATTGATAATAAACTACAGAGTGATATGCAATTAATCAGAGACCTATACAGTTTTCTAGTTCAGATAAGTTATTTACTTGAAATATTTTTGTTACCCTATCATGTTATATATGTTTGCATAGAAGCAACATTTTTTAACCAGCATAGAAATTCAAAATATCAGCCTTTTAGAAGGCTACTAAGAAAAAATTTTTTTTATTATCAACATTGGAAATGAAGGAACTCAACTGAGAGGCTAACAAAATAAAATAACTTGGTGGAAGAGTGGAGAGATCTGACAGCACCATTGATTAGCCTTCAGAGAACTTTTTCTCATCTATGGCTATAAAGTGAGCAATATAATATAGGTAGTCTTCGACTTATGACCACATTTGACCCAAAATTTTCATTGCTAGCAAGTTTTTTTTAGTTTTACTAGTTTTTTAGTTTTAGTTTTACAACCTTTCTTGCCTCAGTTAAATACAGATAAATACATAAATACATGCCAGTTGCCAAGCATCTGGATTTTGATCATGTGACAACAGAGATGCTGCAATGGTCACAAGTGTGAAAAATGGTCGTAAGTCCCATTTTTCAGTGCCGTTGTAATTTCAAACGATCACTAAAGGTTGTAAGTCAAGGACTACTATATAAAATTACTTACCTTGAATGTTTGACACTGCTCTAATTGTTAAAATAATGGTGTATATTAACATTTTCTGAAAAACATATGCAAGTAGCATATCATATAAATATTTAAAAAACTTATGCTCCCCAAAATAATTCTATTGGGAGAAAATGCCTGGGAAAAGAGACCATGGGAAAAAAACATCTTCCTCTTCCACCAGTATGCTGAACTGCAATTACCATTTTCAAACATGAAAAGGCCACTTTAGATCTAACATCCTGTATGTTACTTACAAGAACAGTTATGCAAGATAGAAAACAATAAATCAAAGGGTTATAAAACAGAACACAATGACATTTATAAAAACATTAACTTACTCTGCTCATGGAATCAAAACATTTCCTGACCAAGGACTCAACATCATTAGGTCTATCTTGAACATTTATCCAGTCTAAAAGTGAAACATTAAAAGAAGGCAGATCATTCTCGTTAAGCTCCATTGAAACATCTCTGTCTTGGACTGCATATTGACTAGCTTCCCTATTTTCGTTCACTTTTTCAAAATCTGGATCATCTGAGGTTGGATGTTCCACCGACTTGCAAAATGATGCTATCAATAATTGTTTGTTCATTTTAAGTGTATCAGGAGAAAGCATAACTTCAGCCGATTTCTCATTTTCAGTGTCTTCACTTTCTGTTCCTCCATGATCAGTGGAAGAATCCATTTGTTCCAAACACTCCCTGTAACTATGTCTAGTTAGGCACTCCAGCAGTGGGATCTTGGCCATAATAGAAACAGCAGCCCCTAAGCTTGGGAAAATAAACAAATGCTATTAAGTATAAATAAACAAAGATGTGACATTTTGCATGGAAAATATGCTCTTCGGTGTTTTCACTACAATGTTATTTTAGTTCTTCTAATTTTATCCAAAAGCTTTATCAGACAATGAAATATTAAATGTGTTTCAAATTAATTATCCTTCACTACAACTAAAAAAATTTAATGTATACTTTAAAAGAGTTTATCTAATAATCTGAAATGTTTATACAAATTTAAATTAGAAACCAGATAGTTAAAAATTAATATTTCCACTATTTTATGTGTATCTGCCATTGAGTCATTGTTGACTTCTGGTGACTGCCTGGACAAGTCCCCACAATTTTCTTGGCAAGATTTTGCTGTCTCCTAAGAGAAAATGAGTGCTGACTGAAAGTGACTGCCACAAAATTATCCATCTGGATTTGTGCATAAGGCCGGATTACAACCCACACAGGTAGTTCTCGACCTACAACCATTCGAAATTACAATGGCACTGAAAAAGTGACTTATGACCATTTTTCACACTAATGACCACTTCAGGATCCCCATGGTCATGTGATCAAAATTCTGATGCTTAGCAACTAGTTCATATTTACGGCAGTTGCAGTGTCCCAGTGTTGTGTAATCCCCTTCTGCAACCTTCTGACAAAGTCAATGGGGAAGCCAGATTCGTTTAACAACTGTGTTACTAATTTAAAAACTGCAGTGATTCACTTAACAACTGTGGCAAAAAAGTCATAAAATAGGGCAAAACTAATACTGCAATCACTGCACCAAAATGGCTTTCAATGTTATATACATAGTAACATTAACTGAACAGTTAAACTGAACAGTTTTCCTCCAAATTTTGAATGGAAAGTCTGAATATAAATTGTGTCTCAAGATTAGCTTTCAAAACGTTCAAACATGTAGTCTGCAATTATCCATCATCAATATCATCATATTTAGACTTGTCTTGTTTAATATCTTTTTATTGTATATATGGGTCTTTTTTATATGTTCGCCGCCCTGAGTCCCTTGGGAGAAGGGCGGCATACAAGTCTAATAAAATAATAATAATAATAATATTAAATAATGAACCCTAAAAAACTACTAAACTGTATAGGGCCTTTCCTTATTTAAAAAAAGGCTATCATATTTTGTATTATGCTTTAATACTATGCAACTGATCACATGAATGTTTTCCAATTTAAGTATTAGTACACAAATAATAAGCCAGCAAATGAAATCCACTGCAAACATATTTGCAGTCATATGTTTTTTGGGTAATACACTAATGACTACATTCCATTGAATTCAGAGGAATTTGATCTTTTAGCAAGTGCATACACACATATAGTCACATTTCCAGAATTCCTGAGTAATATAATTACAATCACTCACTGCTTTCCTCTCAATTGGTATTAAAGCCCAAGCACCAGAATTAATGTACTGAACAAAATCAAACCACATGAACAAACTCATAAAAACATAGTTTTCAATAGCAATAGCTTCTTACTGAAGAGTCTAAAGGAAAACTTACTGTGTAAGTTTCAGTTTAATATCATCTATGGATTGCAGGTAACTTGAATATGCATTTTCAAATTTGAAAAGCAGTTTTTGATAAGAACATGTGCAATCTTCCAAATTTGCCATTATAGCAGCCCAGCCTTGGTGCTGAAGATGTTCATCATGAACGAGGCCTTCACAGAAGGAGCAAAGTTTTTTGGCTATTTCATACATTTCCTGTATAAACAAATATGTTAAATATCAATAGCCTATATTTTCTAGTTAAAACATAAACATAACATACATTTCCAAGGAAAGAAATATGGAATATAAAAACAACGTAGCTCAAGAAAAATGTGAGTCTTGTAGACAAGAAGTGTCCTTGAAGCATTTGTGAATAGTAGTTTTAAACCTTCAGGAGAGATAAACCACCTAATATTTTTCAGTAAATCTTCTCAGAAGAAATGCCTATATGACACTAGCAATACAGTTCTCATTTTCTGTAGTATCCTTTGTCTTTTTTTGTAGATAAAAAGAAAAGCAATGTTCATATGCTGATGTCTTTCATTAAACTTTCCTCCCATATGAGCAGTTTCAATCCCAGCTAATTTTCAGGATAGGTTACTATTTTAATTTCTTTGCCTTTCTCATCCATTTTGGCTTTCCATTACAGGTAATCCTAAGGTATGATCATTTATTCAGCAACTGTTCAAAGTTATCAGGGCACTGAATGCATGGTCATTGTAGTGTCCCTGTGGAAACATGATCACCAATTCTGATGTTCCTTGCCAGCTTCCCTTAAGCAAAGTCACTCAGAAAGCTGGCAGGAAGTTAGAACTCACAGTCACATGAGGTCCACACATCTACTTGTGTGGTCCTTGCTTAACAATGACAACCAGGACTGCCAAAATTGCAACTGTTGAGCAGCACAGAGGCATAACATTGCCGTTTATAACCCTGTTGCTTAGTGATAGCAATTCCAATCCCAATTGCCATCACAAATTGAAAATTACTCATACTTACCTTTTAGACTGGGATTATTGGGGAGTATTTCTGATTTTGAAGAGGATCAAATTAATTCAATATTTATATTATATTTATATTACTTGCAGTCCCTGACTTATAATGGCAATCTGAGTCAGAATTCTGTATAAAGCACACCTGCATTGGTTAGCAATGACAATCCTGGAAAATCCAGTTGCCATCATTAACTGAATTCCATGGTCAGCAGGCAAGCAACTTCCTGCAGCTTCCCATACCAAAGTCAATGGGGAATCCAGCAGGCAATTTCAGGTCTCAGGCCAGCAGCAGGTAAGTGGCTGCTGCTGGGTGGGGAGCACAAGGAAGTGCACACGGGTGAATAAGAATGTGTTTGGCAGGGGGAGGTAAGTGGCTGACACAGTGCAAATACAGTCAGGGCAGGTAGGGTGTTTTGGGGGGGGGGACGACTTACTTCAGCCATTTGCAATCTTCCCTGTCAATATCAGCCTTACCAGGTAGACCAGAGAGAAAACACAATCAGGTAAGTTCATTCTATATTATTGTAAATCTACAATAACAGAAACTTGCAAATGTGAAAGCACCCACCTCCCATTGTCTCCTTTACAGCCTGAAAAGCTAGAGAAGGCCCCTTCTGAGTCTGTATGAGTTCTCCTAGCTGACCATACTCTAAGCAGTATTTCTTTGCCTCATCTTTCAAGGTCTTTCTCACATACCATTACAATTGGTTTCTCCACTGATTTCCTGGGGAAACTGGCAAGGAACATTGCAAACGGCAATCATATGATTGTGGACCACTGCAATCAGTCATAGGTGTAACTAGATGCCAAGGGTCCATGTCACAGTCATGTGACCATGATTGCGGCTGGAGCGGCTTGAACTCCTAGGACTGATCGTAACCACCATTTGTTCAGTATATCAAAATTTTGAACAATCACTGAACAAATGATTGTAGGTCAAGAACTACCTATAGTAGAACATAAATCAGCAATAAGGAAAAGCAGCCTGTTCCTAATATATAATTTGGAAAAAGGGATATTTTAACAGCATTCCCAAGTGTCTTTCTCAGCTTCTGTTCCAAAGAGAAAGATACTCAAGATTATTGTTAAAATTACCCCTTTTCCCAAATTATATATTAGGAACATGCTGCTTTTCCTTACCACTGATTTGTGTTTCTATTAAAATTACCCCTGGAATAAACAGAAGCATGCCGTTAAGAAACAAATCAACAAGAATCCTGTATCTGTAATGGGAATTTTATCCCTTAGCATAAATTTAGATGTCTAGTAAAACATACTTGTCCTTTCATAAGCACCAGCACTGTAATAATTTGTATATGTGAAGCCAAACCTTTTTTCAAAATAATAATGTGACTTCCCATGTTTATTTTGCTGCTATCACTAACAATTTTTTTCTACTAAATATGAAAATTCATTACATAATTTCAGTTATTCATGGGACAAATAATGACTCTATAAGGTCAATAAAAAAATAAAACATATACAGAAAACTATCTCAGCAGCTTTCTTTCATTAACATTGGATGTTATGACAACAAAGATAACAAATACATTTGTGAATTATTGCCATGTTCTTATCCTAGATTATTAAAAGGGAGAAAACAAAATAATGTGGATATTTAGGAAACTGTATGGAATCATTGCTTTACTGATTATTGTTTCTCAGCCATCACAGGCAAGCTACTCCCCTATTATCTACTGTTTGACATGTCTCATTTGAAATGCCAAAAATTGAAAAATACTTAACTCCACCATTTCCATTATCAGCTGCTACTTAAATTTCTATTTTTAGGGATAGTGCTGGGGAGCTCTTCCTGAAAGAATTGAATTCCTTAGTGCCAAAAGTGTCTATCTACTTGATGAAGAGAAGATGTATGAAATCTAGGTATTTTAATGCACAGCCAAGTTCTTTATTCTGCAAACACAATTAAGGTGTTCACACAGCTCAAGAACCTGCCTCTCCCATAGCAAAGAGTACATTTGCTTCTATGCTGCTCCTTACCCTAGTCTCCCTCTTTAAAATGAGTAATCTGTGCAAATTTAAGAGTGAGTTTCCATTTCAAAGAAAAGAAAAACGTTTTTGAAAAATCTAAAGAATAAAATGGATTTAAAAGGGCATTAAGAAATAGATATTAATTACATTTAAATACTTCAAGTATATTCATTGGGCTTGTGCACTTCTGAATCATCAATGCCTTTTCTACATCAAACCAAGCATGCTTCATGTATGGATTTCAACTCCCAGACTACTGAAGAATGCCCATGCTTGCTATAGAATTCTGATAGATGAATTTCACATATTTGGAAGCTATCCAATTTGGATAGATTATCATACCCTTTTCCCACAAAGTTTGTTTGTTTGTTTGTTTATTTATTTATTTATTTATTTATTTATTGGACTTGTATGCCGCCCCATCTCCGAAGACTCGGGGCGGCTCACAACTAAAAACAACGACAATAAATAATTAAAAGAGATTAAACCAAAGTTCATCCTACTGTTTAATATTTTAGCCTTAATTATTTGTGAAACAAAATAAATCTGATAATTATTAACATAAGGCATTCAAAATTGGTAAGCCAGGTGTTTTTGTTCTTTCATCTTTGTGTTAATATGTTTTGTGTATTGACGTATATTTTAATTCAATTAAAGTATACATAAAGATATAAAACATATTAACTTAAAAGATGAAAGAACAAAAATATCTGGATTTACAAATGATTTTACAATATTTTAGATTAGCATGCTATATTGAATATTTCTGTCACAAAACTGCATAAAAGTTGTTAAAGATTCTAAGTTGCTTACCACATCAAGCTATGTTCGTGAATTAAACTATACATCAATATACAAAACATATTAAAATAAAGATGAAAGAACAAACATATCTGGATTACAATTGATGTTACAATATTTTAGGTCAGCTGTGTTTTATGGAATATTTCTGTCACAAAATTGCATAAAATAATTAAAGATTTTAAGATTTTAAGTTGCTTACCACAGCAAGCTGTGTTCGTGAAGCTACTGTGTGAAAAACTGCAGGCATCATAAGGGATTCCTCAACTTTTATTTCCATCTCATTTTCTGCTAAAAATGTTGTTTTAGGTATAGCTGGAGGACGTTCACACAAGATCATTTCTTTATTGAAGAGGAAAATTGGGTTTGTATCCTGTATTAAAATAAAATCTGTTATTTCAACTTTCTTCTCATTACTGAATAATTTAAATATTTTTTAAAAAAATATCTGAATATTTACCGTTCCAGCACTGTAACTACAGACTTTTCTGTCAGCTGCCATACATTCACCTCCATTGACAACCAGTACCTGATACTGAATGGCTATCCTGTATTTGTTTTGGATTGCTTGTTTAAGATCAGCCACACTAATAAAACAAAATAAAAGACAGTGTGTATCAAATCACTTTGTAAAACTCAAGAATTTTTAGCCCTTATTTAAAAGATTGTGGAAAAATGTCAATTTTCACTTTTCCAACTTTTAATTTGTTAGCAGTAATTATATTTTAGGGATCATGCAAGAATTTATCCAAAATCTGTAAGAACAGACATATGATATTCTATATTACCACAATTATAACAAAAATACAGTTCATGTGCTGTTTTACAAAAAATTAACCAAAGAAAAAGGTATTTTCAAGAAAAATCAAGAGAGATTTTCTAGCAAAGATTCAAATATGTCTCCATGTGAAAGGCTTATTCCAAACACCAGAGAAGTTCCAGATATATTTTAATAATGGTTCTACTTCAATTCTCGATTTCAAAGTTTCCAATACTTAAAGACAGAAGGTGCATCTAACAAAATATTACATTTAGAAGATTTTTTAAGAAAAATGCCTTACTTCTGTACTGCAAGTTCTGTATCAAAGGTAAGGGTAGTTCCAGTGTTGACCAGAAATACATATAACTTCATGGTGATGTCTTTAGGTTTCTGAAGTTTATACCTTTGATTTTGCTATTATTATTTTGAAACTGCAAAAAACAGAAACAAAAACCCAACTCCATAACAATATTAGTCATAAATACTGAAATTATCTAAATCATTTAGCTCTATTCAGATGTTATTCATGCATAGATTACATGAGAAATATAAAAGACACAGAACCAACACATATCTTGATATCCCTATATGGAGCAGGTAGTCTCCAGTCTCCATTCATGAAGACTTTTATTTCTGTTCAAATAAAAACAGAAACCTTCTGCAGGTGGCATAGACTGCACTCCATTTGTCTTTTCTCTTTCAATCCTCCAAGTGATAGGCTGCACTGAGATGAGGGATAGTGCCTAGTTCAAAGTCACCCAGTAATTTTTTATACCTGAAAGTGGATTTGAACCTGGGTCTTCCCAAACCTAATTCAACCACAATTCAGTCTGGAAATTAGGTTGTTAAGTTGTTGCAGTCATTAAGAGGGTTACCATGTAACCTGACTCAACTTTGCCATCGCATCCTAGCTTTCTCATGTCTGGACATTAAGCAACCACACGGGCTGTTAAACAGATAGAACTGCCTACTGAAGGGGGCAGGCATCTCCTTTCCATGCACAGAAGGGAACTGTAGCACTTGGCTGGAAAAAAGAAGCTTGAATCTTTGTGATCTATGCCTTCTTTTCTCTGGCCCAATGCTGCAATTTTCCTCCTGCTGGAGAGAGATGGTCCCAAACAGGGGGAAATCAATCCATTAGGCACTGCTTTTGCTCTCAAACAGGCCAGGTGAAGAAGTCTCTTTGTGAGGGACATTCTTCACCCAGCCTCTTTGAGAGCAAAAGCACTACCTACCAGACTCTGCCCCTGTGTGGGTAGAAATCAGCCCAACAAACAGTGCTTTAGCTTTCAAGAAGGCTAATTTTAAAAAGTCCATCCCAAAATCCAAGCAGAAATCAAAGGTTGTGTCCTTCACAAAGAAGGAACGTTCTTCCATATGTGGTGGCAGTGTCCAGAGGTTAAAAAATATTGGATGAGGGTACAAAGATGGTTATTAGAAATTACAGAGCACAAACTAGAACTCGAACCGGAAATATTCTTATTAGGAATAATTAAGGGAAAATTGAACAAGGTCATCCGATACATCATTATACATATCATAACTGCGGCGAGAATAGCCTTCGCACAGGGATGGAAGAAGGAAAAGATACCATCTGAAGAAGACTTGACACAAAACATAATGGATTGTGCGGAACTGGATAAATTCACAATGGAATTAAGAGGCAAAGATGATTCAGATTATTATGCGGTTTGGGATAGGTGGTACAAATGGGTGGAGGATAGAAATAAGAGCTGATGTTTATGTATAAAAGGAGAGGTATGCATTAATAATGACACAAACACTGTTAATGTGAATAGAGATTTGTATTTTTGTTTTTAAAAAATAAAAATATTTATTAAAAAAAATCAAAGGTTGGATTTCAGGATGGATCTTTTTTAGCTAGCCTCCATGTGGCAGTGACTTGCGGGCTTCCTTGTTGACTTATTAAGGAAGCTGGCAGAAAGTATTGCAAATGGCAATCATATGATTGCAGGGTGTTTGGCAATCTGTCTTTTGTACAGAAGGGTTGATAAGCCCCAGACTGCAATTGCTAGAAGGGTGCTGCAATGGCTATAAGTTTGGCCACGGCTCCTAAATCCCTTCATTAAGTGCCATCATAATTTAACATTTTCTTAAATTAAGATAAAAAGAGAATTATAGCTAATGTCATTTATTTCTCAGAATATAGGGGGGGGAATGGAACTACTGCTACTACTACTGAATATAACATTAGAATCTCATTATCTCCATTTGGAGATTTTTGTTGCTCATACTTTACACTGGGTATAGGACATAAGAAAGTTCTTTATAGTTTTCTGCCTTATAGATTTTGTATAGTTAATAATATTCTAAATGGGCTAACTGGCCAGAGGCAACGTAACTCAACATAACGCAAACCTTTTATGATAGATCAATTACTGAAACAAAGCCTAGAACTTTGTTATACATGGTTTGATCACCCAAGTGCCCTAATTTAAATATACTTTATTAGAGAATGTGATTAAGGCTCAATCAACAGTGCTAGGCAGGAATTTTAATTGCATTTAGATCATGGTAGTTTTCCCTACAATAACACTAGTAGTTTGCTATTCAAATGAAGCATTCATAATTACATTTTTGCATTGGAGGTACTGGGTTTTACTTTAGTGAAACTATATGGAAATAATCCTTTCAGGGAACAAACTGTTCAATTCAAAGACTCATTCTAAGTGATCATATACAATGCATCCTTTAAATCATATTGTAACAGCTTAAGCACTTATCATCAACATTCACTGTTTCCATCTCTTCCACCAAAAGCGATATTGTTATCTCTCACTGACCGAGCTTCCCTATAATTAGATCTTCATCTGACGCTATGCCAGTATATCAAATAAAAGTTCTCTATTACTAAACATTTTTGTCTGTGTGCATTCTTGTTTCCCAATAATCACTCCATCATTTAGGCAAAATGTAATGTTTTCTACTTACAATAATTTGCAAACAGTAAGAGGATGCTGGTATAAGTTTTGACCAGAAACACTGCTAAAATTTAACTGCCAGGTTAAATCATTATCACAAGATTATATTAAAAGAATAAAAAAAATCCACAAAATTAAACCTTAACATAGTAGTGGGAGCTATTATGAGACCATATGCATCTTAAATTGAAAGCAAGACAGAATGTTTACCTTCAGGAACTGCATGGAGGTATCCCTGCCTTTATAAATAGCTGGATTGCTAAACAAGTATTTTCCTCATTAGACTTTGGCAAATGTTTCTTATCAAATATGGAGCATCAAATACCTAACAGTGAAAAACAGAAATTGTGAATATACATGCAACATATATCTATATCTATATATCTAATAATTAATTTCAGTCAGCTACAACCCTATATATTTTTGTTTACAAAGATATAAAATATCTTTAGAGAACATTAAATTGCGACTTATAAAATGGAACAATACAAATAGACTTCATTTAGTGAAAATTGGGTCTGGCAACTCTACTATTCAGTGAAGTGGTCACTAAATAAATCAGTGGTCACTAAATCAAGTGACCATAACTGTGATTTCCCCCTCCTCAGCACTGGGATAGCTAGCTTGAAACTGATAAGACTAATCAGTCACAACTTGGGCTTTTTGCCTCCTAACCATTTCCTTGCCCTTTGGAATGCTCATCTGACACTGGTATAAACAACAAAAAGGGAATTAATACTTGTATTTACATTCACTGGAGAGGAAGGTATTGCAAGAGAGTAAGTAGGCCCACAATGGGGAAGATACACTGAAAGCAATGCACTCCTGCCAGCAGCCACAAGCGCTCTACTCAAATACCCATTCTGTACTAGCTTGCTCTCTTATAATCCCTTCCTCTGTGATCTTTCCACTCTGAATGAGGTGCAGAATAAATCAGGAATAGGAGACATTGCAGACAGAAAGACAATAGCAAGGGGTGATTTTAAAAAAAGGCCAGGAACAGGACAATGCTTATTATCATGGTGATCACATAATTGAGGGACATCACAAAGGTCATAAATGTGGGCACTGGTGTAAAGGTTTTTTCCCCAGCACCATTGTAACTATGAATGATCTCTGAATGAGATGGGTGGGAACTGAGGACTACTTCTACTCTGTAATTCTTGTACAGAATACTTACATTATACCTTAAATAAAGACTAGATTACATTAGAGAAAAGAACAGTAAAAGACTGATAAATTCCAAAAACTGAAAATGCCATTTAAATAGCACAGCTGTAACCACAAATAGATTTTGTAAATAAGTCCACCCCCATACATCTATCTATGCTAGTAATCTGTTTCTCATATATATTCAGGAAAAAAGTTTTAGTCTGTGGATTCAGAAATAACATAACTAACTTAAAGCAGTTCCATAACAGAAGCACAGATATGTTCCTACACTGCTGTTTATTTGGAGATTATGTATGAAAATAACTTACTTAGGACAGATTGACCATTACCTATTACAGTAGCTTAAAAGGCTAAATAAAATCTACTTCTACAAAACTTACAAAATCCTTTATTTCAGATATGGATATTGATAGAACTAGCAGTTACAGAATCACAAAAATTAAACTGTACAAAATACTAAACCATTTTAATACCAAAAGTTTTAATTATTAGAAAATGTATCAAGAAGTTTCAAGCATTTGGATGCATATCTTAAGCAAACAATGACAATGAACTGTGGACAAACAGTCAATGCATCTCCAAAGACACAGTAGGAAGTTTCATAGCAAGAGTGCCATTACCAAGAAGCAGAGATCCAGGTTTTCTGGAAAAGTCTGAAATGAGAATTTCCCCCCAAAAGTGCATGAATACAATTAGAATATTATTCATCTCAATTCTTGTCTAATTTTCTGTAGCTTCTAATACCTTCTTCTCCCTTTTTCTATCTCTCAGCCATTGGAACCAGTTAGGGTTATCCATAAAATCCCTGTTTTTCAACATTTTAAAATGAACATCTGAAAAGCAAATTGTACAACTTTGAAATCACCAAATCTGACTGGAGTGGGTTTATCTACAAGAAAGTTCACACAAGTAATCACCACTTATCAAATATTGGGTCAATGGTTCCACTATGCCAAGCAACAGCCCTCCTCTGGAGATCTACTCCAGTACTCATTTGGAAAGACATTCAAAGAAACTCAAAATTAAGAACGTTCTTCTCAGGCCACTAACTGGTATTTTTCTTAAACTGCAAGAGCCAAAGCACTGTTGGAATGCATCATGAAAAATACGATTTCAGCTTAATTTCTAACTTGGGAATATGTATATATTAATCAAAATGTACCACACACAACACAAGTATGTCTCTTTCTTCTTTGCAATTAGATACATTCCTACTGTACATAATCACTAAATACAAACTGAAAGCTACAGACAAATACAACTGAAATGCTAAAGCAAATTATTCCAGTGAGAGAAAAATCTGAGAAATGACTCTAGAACAGGGCTGTCAAACTCCCGGTGCATTGCGCTAGCCACACCCACACCCAGTTTAGCAAAGGGGGGGAAATCCTGATATGTCACGTGACGCCACCATGTCAACATGACTTTGACACCCCTGCTCTAGGATGAGCTCTCCAAACATGCTGAGGATCAGAAGCAACTTCTATAAGTAATAAAGGGATATCAGAAAACAAATAGTACAGTAATCTGAATAGCTAAGATTATGTTACCGCAAACTAACACTTGATTTTATTGAAAGCATGAAGATGATCAAAGAAGCTTTGCTACAGGAAAATTCTCAAATGTTATAACTCCTCTTTATTACTTATTAATATCACAATCCTATTTTGTTTCTTTCTTCTTCCACAAAAAAAATGTGTGACAGTAGAAGAAATGACTTGGAAAAGAACTTATAGAGAAGCATTAAAATCCTTTATAAGGCTTAGGGTCCAAGGTCAGATCAATTCAAATTGTTAAAAAAGTTTGGGTATTTTATTTAGAGCCACTGAATTCATTTGAAAAACAGACAAGATGTTTAAAATAAATCAAGATGGGAAGAAATGTTTCCATCTTTTCCAAACAGGCAAAAAGGCAAATCCAGAAAACTAGAGTAGTCAACACAGCATAATACAGGTAGTCCTTGACTTACAACCATTTGTTTAGTGACCATTTGAAGTTACAACGGCACTGAAAAAAGTGACTCATGACCATTTTTCACACTTATGAAAATTGCAGCATCTCCATGATCAAAATTTGGGCACTTGGCAACTGGCAAGTGAATGGGAAACCCAGATTCGCTGAACTGTGTTACTGTGTTGACCCAGGGTGGGAGACAAAAGCAACAAAGTCACAAAAACAGGTGAAGTCCCTTTAATTCCTTCAACTTGGCTTCAAAGGTCCAATTATCATTGACTGGAGAAAAAAGTCCCGACAAACAGTTGCAAAAAGGAAGAACTTCTGTTCAAACTCAAAATACATATAAATTATAAATAGAAAAAAACAACACAAAGCACATTGAAGCAATTAATGAGACAAGGCAGGATGAGGGCTTGAAGACGTCTACAGATATCGAAATACACACACTGGGAAGGACACCAGAACTCAGATAAGAACTGACAAACTAGAAATATTTTCACGCTTTGCTTCCAGCACTGGTCCATGCGCAGTTTGTCCTTTTAAACAGTCCTCACATCTGCAACCCATGAAGGGGACCCTTTCCTCCCCCGTAGACCATGCCATTCACGTTTCTCCCTTATCGGCTCTTCCCTGCGTGCCTTAGGATGAAGAGGGGATGGGCCTGGGTCTTCCTCTGAATGCCCAGCTGGCCTGTGCCCTTCCCCAGTTTCCTCCACAACTTCTGGAGCCACAGTCCCACTCCCTGTCGGCTGTTCCTCCTCTCCCTTGGAGTCAGATTCTAACAGGGGCATGACAGTTGTTAACTTAACAACTGCAATTACTCACTTAACTGTGGCAAGAAAGGTAAAATGGGGTAAAACTCACTTAACTGTCTTGCTTAATAACAGAAATTTTAGTCTCAGTTGTGGTCAGAGGTTGAGGAGTACCTGTATTAAGAGCAGGTCATACAGGCCAGATTCATATTTCTGTTTGCATGCTTATAAGCACGTACAGCATACAAGCTTACTATTATTCAATATGGTAAGGACATGGTGTACATTTTTTCAGCATCTATCTGACATTATATTCATGTTGAAAAATTAATAATTATGTAATTATGTACATACTACTGTTAGATAATTTACTCACTGGTTAACTACAAATGCATGTCCTGCATAACTGCAGTTCTTTTTAATGTGATCTAGAAAAATGTGAAAACAGGTATTTGTCAAATCTATAGTTTAAATTTTAAAGAGGATATTGACACTCTGGATTATGCTTGAACCATGCCTGTGTTTAGGAGAATTAAAGAGCTGGAGAAAAATCCAGAAAAACTATTCAACTACAACAGTGATAAAAGTATGTGCAAGATTAAGAGGCAACTTGAGAACAGTGTTAAAATGGTTAAGACCATAGTAAATGTTTGAAAGAGGATGGGATAAGAATCAATGAGTAAATACTGCTAAAATTACAGTATTTTAGTAAATACTAAAATACTGTAATTTTAGTTTAATGCTTCAGGAGGTGCCTGTAGTGCAGTCTGATATGATGTGAACTAGTTTGATCTAGTGGTTCAGGCACCAGGCTAGAAACAAGGAGCCTGTGAGTTCTAGTCCTACTTTAGGCATAAAAGAGCCTTGGTGGTGCAGGCTGTTAAATGCCTAGCACTTAATTCCAGCTGCCTGCAATTACTGTAGGCTCGAATCCCACCAGGCTCAAGGTTGACTCAGCCTTCCATCCCCTCAGGGTAGGTAAATTGAGGACCCATGATTGTTGGGGGCAATAAGCTGACTTTGTAAAAATGCCGCTTAGTAATAAGCAGGCATATACAATGGAAGGAAGGCTATTGCTGAGCGCACTGGGTTGCGCTCCAAAAATTGTAAGCCGCCCTGAGTCTCCGGAGAAGGGCAGCATATAAATATGAATTTAAAAAAAAAAGCTGTCTGTGTGACTTTGGGTCAGTCATTTTCTCTTAGCCCAACTCACCTTGTTGTTGTGGGGAAAAGAAGAGGAAGGAGTATGTTAGGTATGTTTGATGCCTTTAGTTATTGGCAATATAATTAGGAAATAAACAATCTGGGAAGAATTTGAATTTGTTTATCCCGATTATAGAGACCTTGGAATTGTGAATTCAGCCACCTGTTCTTTAAATCCTGTCTCCTCCTAGCTGATCAAGGCCTCCTAGTAGGTGAGGGTCTCATGTGTGCTGGATCGATGCAGAGGTCAATGTTTCGTTGAGGGAGAGAACAGTGCCAGATGTTCTGAAAAAGGCAATTGTTTGAATGAAAAAATAGTCAATAGTCAGATTATTTGCCTAGTAGTTCAGAGATCAAAAACCTGATGCTATGTATAGATGTGGTGTTGGATGCTTATGTTGCATTATTGCAACAACAACGTATAAGTCTTATGAATATTAGCAAAGATGTAAAAATTAGAACTCTCAGTCTTTACTTCATAAATAAGGCATGCTATCAGCAGCAATATATATACTGTTTCATTTCTCCCATCATCAATATTGTTTAGGTTTTAACAATAATAGCATGCTTATAGCTATAAGAAAACGTGGTGTTTATGCCAATCTCAAATGCACTTTAACTTTCTAAAGTAGCCTAAATCATGAGATCATAGCATAATACTAAATATATCCTTTCAAAGTAAATGTTATTGAGTTCAGTGGACTGACAGGTGAATAAACATAGGATAAAAATATCAAAACACTTATGGTTAAAAATGAAAATATGCACAGAATGAAGACAACTCTCAATTAAGGCTGAAACTTAAATCAGCCCTCAGAAATGCCTAGAACACATATTGGGTAGCTACACGAAAACAGCAAACATGAAAAGAATAGAAAACTCTGAATATGGAATATTGTTTCTTCATTCTACTATGTCAGATCCTTGCAAAAAAAATCCTTGCATATTAAGGAAAGTATTTAAAACTATGAGTCATTTATTTGATATAAACATGAGACCCATGCATTGTCACATGGCAAAATTGGGCAGCAATAATTTTATGCCAGCTATAAACCTCTAACATTTGTATGAAATTGCAACGAATTATAGTTGCATGCAAAGTTTTAGGCACCCATGGATAAATTTTATATTTCAATGAATTTTGAATTAAACACAGGCATAACCTCTCCATGGCACAAAACAGAATATGCTATCTTTTTAAAAATCTGAATGCATATTCATCAACTATGTACAGATGTTCAATAATTTAAAGCAAGAAAATTATCTCTATGGCAGGTGCAGAAGTTTGCACACTCTTTCAAGTCAGTACTTTGGAACACCTTCTTTGGCAGAAATAACAGCTTTCAAACATTTCTCATAGTCCAGGGGTCCCCAACCCCCAGTCCGTGGCATGCCATAAACTAGTCTGTGCAAACAAGTGAAGCCTCACCTGCAGGATACAGGCAGCACACAAAACCATGTTCCCTCCCGTCCGTGGAAAAATCTCTTTTCATGGAACTGGTCCCTGGTGCCCAAAAGTTTGGTGGCCACTACTATAGTCAGTTAAGAATACCTCCATTCTTGCTATCTGAGGTGTCTATATGCTCAACATGTTTTTTTCTCCTTCAATAATATTCAGATCTACGAATTGTCAAAGCAATACCAAAACCTTTAGTTTCCTTTTAGGTATGTAATAGTTGTCCTGGGAAATACTAGATCACTCTGTTGCTGAAATTTTTGATCTCTTTTTAATTGTCCAAATGTCTTCCCTTAGCATGTACACTATTTTCTTGTTTGGAATCTAAACTGTTTAATTGTATTTATGCATTTAAATTTACAGAAAAAAATATCATGTGCCAATTCCAATTGAGCTTAAAGAAATGTATTATTGGCATATGACAATTTGAATATCAATATATTTAATTTTTTAAATTAGAATTCCTTTTTGATAAAATTAAAATATGCAGTTAATATTCTCTGAAAAACAGAATGCATATAAAGTTAACAACACCAAAGGAAAACAAAACATTTTGTGGACACATTACACAGTAGCTATTAATTTTATAATAACTGTTACTTTATAAAACAAATTAAACACATTTATAAGGATTTGATACACAAAGAGAATGCAAAAGCTTGTCAGCTGTAGTAATGAACTCACAAACTAATCACACTGTAGGTGTCTAGTACAAAATAGTGAGAATGACCAAGTTCTGGCAAATCCAGCTAAATTTTGCAAACCAATGTTATAAATTGTATTATGATTATAAAGAAAATTATAGGGAATGTATCTTAAAATTGGAGTTACTTCCAAAATATGTATTGAAGATGGGCTGTGTTTATAGATTCTATATGTACCACAGCTAAAAATAAAATACATCAGTGTAATTTTTATGATTATCGCCTCCAAACTCAAAACAATTTACCATCCACCTGAACTAATAACAACTGATGAAGACCTGCAGCGACAAGATAACATAGAATCTCAGCATGGGGGCTGGTACCAATTTTCTATATTGACCGATCTTTTAGCGATGGGAAAATCAGTCAGTAACAAGATTTCAGCCACTACCACCACTACAATAAAAATTACAATAAAAAGAGTCAAATCTAGGTAATATTAGCCATGCCAAAAAAAACCCTATAAATTGATAATTATATATGGGCTTTAGCGGAAAAGCTATCAGGTCGGCACGAGACTAAAAATGCGAAACAACGAAGGGGTGAAACGAGCCATTTCTCCTACCTACATCGACTGTTTTAAATGATAGCGCTTAGTGGAAAAGAGAGAGAGAGAGGCCACCCCTAAAATTAACGCTGCCTTCCTTACACAACAAGGTGGGGAAAAGGCGGAACTACAAAAGTGCGGGACGGCTGAGTCATCCCCCGCGGAGTTAACTTCGGAGAAAAGGGAGTCCCGGACAAGTGAAAAGGGACATTTTCGGGACCAGCGTGCCAAGACACCGGTCCGGTCTGGGGGTGGTGGGGGTGTTGGGACGGGGGCGGTCGTCGGTCGCCTCGGTGACAGCCACGGGCAATGCCGGAGGGCTCCTCTCAGCATTGGAATATCATTCCCCCCGCTTTCCCGCGACTCACCCGCAGGGGGCCATCCCAAGAGCAACAGCTGGGCGGCCCCGGGAACAGTCCCGCGCCGGGGACCGGCGGCTGCGGGAGCTCCTCCCCTCTTCTGCGGCTTCTCACACACACACACACAGACACACAAACAGAGAGCTTCGGGGGTCCGGCGCCCGGAGAAGACAAGCGGCGGGAAGAAGTACGAGGAACGGCAGCGACGCGAAGAGACGGAGCTGCAGACCGAAAGAGTCGGTGGGATGGGGATGCCCGCGGGGAGCGGCGAAGGTACTTCAAAGGTTCCGGGCTGTATATCGGGCCCCGCGGGCTTAAGCGCAGCCCTCACTGCCGCTGTTTGTTATTGTCGTCGCCTATTTCCGCCGCGGTGCACGATGGGTAAAGTCACAAGCCGGATGGACGAGTTGGGGAGGTGCAGAGCAACCATAGAGAGAAGCCAGCGGCCTCTTGGGTAGAGCGGCGCTCCGAAGTCCTCGGGGGTTGACCAGAAGGAAGAATAAGAAGGTAACGAATGAAGGAGATCGTTTGTAGCCCAGGGTTGAAATGAGGGGGGGGGGGCTTCTGTGCTCTCTGAACTTGGTTGCTTTCTTGCAGACGTTTCGCTACCCAACTAGCATTGATGATGTTACCTAGTTAGGGTAATGAAATGTCTGCAAGAAAACAAGCAAGCTCAGAGAGTACCCAGGATCCCTCATAGGAAGATCAGGTTGTCACAGATACGGGCGAGTGGGTTAATTCAGTTTTTTTCAGGGAGGGAGAGAGAGAAGCGTGCATGCTTGCCTTCTTAATGTAGTCCAGAGGTCTCCAAACTTGGCAACTTTAAGACTTGTGGACTTCAACTCCCAGAATTCTCCAGCCAACTATGCTATGCTGGCTATACTGGCTGAAGAGCTATGCTGGCTGGAGAATTCTGGGAGTTGAAGTCCATAAGTCTTAAAGTTGCCAAGTTTGGAGACCTCTGATGTAGTCTTATTGTTTCTGAATCTTGGCAACTTTGGCAGGTGTAGATTTCAACTCTCAGAATTTCCCAGCCACTTTCCTGGAAGCTGAAGTCTCCCACATATAAAGATGCCAAGGTTGACTTTCTGGCCCGTGCTGGCAAGAAAAAATCATGCATGTGATTCCACAGAGACATCTGATCGCATGATGTTTAGCATTCTTCTAGAAAAGCATTTGATCTGGTTTTAAACATAGGCTTACTGTTACTTTAAAAAAAAGTGGTAAACCTATATTTAAGGAATGGAGTGCAAGGAAGATTTAAACCAGAAAATAAATGTGGGTTCTTTCAACATTGTGTTGCTGGTTTTGGCCCCAGAGAGGGCATTACAGATTTTCTGTTGACAAGGAATTTCTTTTGTCTGTACTTTCTATTGTATTCATTATTTGAGTTGGAGGCCCGGTTTTTCCTACTTCAATATATTTTTGTACATACTATAGGATATTACTAGGTGCTTCCATCTGGGATCACTTGTTGTTAGCATTGCTTTTTCATGCGGTATCTACTGATTTTGAATATTTAGGAGCTGGTGTGAAATTGACAAGCATCCTCTTGTAACAAGTCACACACCAATCAAGAGGCATAAAGTGAGGTGGAATGGAATGCACCTGATGTTTCTCAGAACTGCTCCATTGTTCTTATAACTTGTGATTTGTCTTCTGATCATAGATCTACTGATCTCCTAGAAGTGTGACAAAGCTTCATCTTCAAAATATCCCAGTTAATAGGATGAAGCAAGATGCTCTTTCATTGTACCATACAAGATCATGGCACTCCCACTTTATTGTTCATCCTCCTACATCCCATCAATCTGTCAGTCAGGAATTAAACAAACTCATATGAATAGTGATCATCAGGCTGATTGGTATTCAAAAATATCCTAGCCGGCAGATTTCTGGAGCATAAGAGAGGCAAGGGATGAAGCAGGAAAGAACTGTCTTGATAAGTCCTGGAAGTTGATTGCTGCTTCATTCTACATCTTCCTATGCCCTGTCAACATTGCTGCTAGGATATTTTTTGATATGAGAACCCTGAACTTCCAGAAGACCGATAGCCCCATGCTTAGAGATAGTCTGAGTAGCTGGACACAATCACAGAACACTTCTGCGCCTTTAAAGATACTTACAGCCTTCTTCCAGCAGCTATCCATAGTCCCCTAAGACTGGCTCAGTACACACCAAGGACACCCCAGTACTGAAATTTCTGAAGGCAAAAATAGTCCCAATGTCCAGAGTTGAGGGGCCTTACAATAGCTACTTCACTTGAACAAATTCAGATCCATTTTTCAAGAAGCATTCCAAAAACTGATAAGAAAACATGAGCCCTTATGGTTAGAGCAGAAACCGATATCCATTCCATACATAGCCAATCAATAATTAAAGTTTCCATATACTGGCAGAGGATTTACCTAAGGTATGTTTAGTGGAACAGATAAGTATGGCTCAGCCCAACTTCTCACTAAGCTGACTTGCCAAAGTTAGTTCAACTTGTATTTACTCTCAACTGCCTCCCAGGCAAGGGACATTTTTAAACAGAGTCCTAAATATATCAGTGCCCAAATTGACATGGAGTTCTTGGCAAAAAATAGAGTTTCAAAGTGGCTGGCAAATTTGACAAAACTATTTTCCAATTTGAAAAATATCTGCCAATGAGTTTAATGAAGTTCTTAAGCAGGTCATATTTTAAAGCAAGTTTTGAATTGTTGGATTCTATGGCCAAATATGGATGCTTCCATTACCTGCCATATCATGAGTGGACATGTAGAGTCTGTGCAGTGCCACAGCTATCAAATATGTTGCTCATGTTTTGTTTAACTGTCTTAAATATTTAACATGCATACTTGAAAGAATAGCCCACTTAGATCTGAATCACAGATTGTCCTATTTTCTCCTGGCCTCTAATGTATAATTGTGAGCATAATTACTAAGTTAAGGCAGTTTTGCTAAGAACCCCTTATATCAAATAGATTTGGGCATCATGTAAAGGTGATGTATCTACAGTGGGGAAAAAAAGTATTTAGTCAGCCACCAATTGTGCAAGTTTTCCCACTTAAAAAGATGAGAGAGGCCTGTAATTGTCGTAATAGGTAGACCTCAACTATGAGAGACAAAATGTGATAACAAATCCAGACAATCACATTGTCTGATTTGGAAAGAATTTATTTGCAAATTATGGTGGAAAATATGTATTTGGTCAAAATCAAAAGTTCATCTCAATACTTTGTTATATATCCTTTGTTGGCAATGACAGAGGTCAAACATTTTCTGTAAGTCTTCACAAGGTTGTCACACACTGTTGCTGGTATGTTGGCCCATTCCTCCATGCAGATCTCCTCTAGAGCAGTGATGTTTTGGGGCTGTCGCTGGGCAACACGGACTTTCAACTCCCTCCAAAGGTTTTCTATGGGGTTGAGATCTGGAGACTGGCTAGGCCACTCCAGGATCTTGAAATGCTTCTTACGAAGCCACTCCTTCATTGCCCAGGTGGTGTGTTTGGGATCATTGTCATGCTGAAAGACCCAGCCACATTTCATCTTCAATGCCTTGCTGATGGAAGGAGGTTTGCACTCAAAATCTCACGATACATGGCCCCATTCATTCTTTCCTATACACGGATCAGTCGTCCTGTTTCCTTTGCAGAGAAACAGCCCCAAAGCATGATGTTGCCAACCCCCATGCTTCACAGTAGGTATGGTGTTCTTTGGTTGCAACTCAGCATTCTCTCTCCTCCAAACACGACGAGGTGTGTTTCTACCAAACAGTTCTACTTTGGTTTCATCTGACCATATGACATTCTCCCAATCCTCTTCTGGATCATCCAAATGCTCTCTAGCAAACTTCAGACAGGCCCGGACATGTACTGGCTTAAGCAGGGGGACACGTCTGTCACTGCAGGATCTGAGTCCCTGGCGGCGTAGTGTGTTACTGATGGTAGCCTTTGTTACGCTGGTCCCAGCTCTCTGCAGGTCATTCACTAGGTCCCCCATGTGGTTCTGAGATTTTTGCTCACCGTTCTTGTGATCATTTTGACCCCACGGGATGAGATGTTGCGTGGAGCCCCAGATCAAGGGAGATTATCAGTGGTCTTGTATGTCTCCCATTTTCTAATTATTGCTCCCACAGTTGATTTCTTCACACCAAGCTGCTTGCTCATTGCAGATACAGTCTTCCCAGCCTGGTGCAGGTCTACAATTTTGTTTCTGGTGTCCTTCAACAGCTCTTTGGTCTTCACCATAGTGGAGTTTGGAGTGTGGCTGTTTGAGGTTGTGGACAGGTGTCTTTTATACTGATAACAAGTTCAAACAGGTGCCATTAATACAGGTAATGAGTGGAGAACAGAGGAGCCTCTTAAAGAAGAAGTTACAGGTCTGTGAGAGCCAGAAATCTTGCTTGTTTGTAGGTGACCAAATACTTATTTTCCACCATAATTTGCAAATAAATTCTTTCCAATCAGACAATGTGATTGTCTGGATTTGTTTTCACATTTTGCCTCTCATAGTTGAGGTCTACCTATGATAACAATTACTGGCCTCTCTCATCTTTTTAAGTGGGAGAACTTGCACAATTGGTGGCTGACTAAATACTTTTTTACCCCACTGTATCTGAATGCTAATTCTTTATATTTATCACATATGTATTTTGTTACTGTATTTTTATCCATTTTACCCTGGAATTAGATCCCATACTTTTATTTTCTCCTGATAATTGGTTTCCCCTACTATGAGATGAAAAGAGCACAATAGCAAGGAGGATTCAAAAGTCCCTGTCCTTAACCTTCTCCACATCAAAACAATAAGTACAGCGCTTATCTGCCTTATCTGAGCACAGAGATCACTCATCAAGGCATATTCATCTAGTTCAGGGATGTCAAACTCAATTTCATTGAAGGACACATCAGGGTTGTGATTGACCTTGGGGTCTAAGGAGGGTGTGGCCAGGATGGGCGTCACCCAACTCATGTCAGGGGCACCTGTGGTGGCCCAAGCACTCTTCCAGCGAAAATGGGCTACTGAGCTCCATTTGCGGCTGCAACAACCTCCTGCTGCATGCGGCCCTCTTGAGCTCCGTTTTCACTGGCAGAGGCACTGCAGGTCGGTCCCTCGCTGTTTCCAGGGTGGTCCCACAGGCCAGCTCTAAACAACCCATGGCCCAGATTTGGCCCATGAACCTTGAGTTTGACAATCCTGATCTAGTTGATTCAGAGAATGTGGCCATGAGGAATAAGCTCTGTAACAAGCACGTGTGTTGTCATAGACATGGTCTTCACAATAATATTGAAAATATGTCAGCAAATCTCAATATAGTGCATTCAAGGAGGACTAGTAATATTTTTGAACTATGTTGCAAGAATTGTGCAAAGAAAACAAGAGAAAAAAATGAAATGTAAGAAAAAAAGGCTACAGAAAATAAGGTAGAGTTTTCACAAATTACCAACTAAAAGGGTCTGCAAACGTATGCACCTGCCATGTTAATTATTAATACCATATTAATTTCTTATTAATAACTGCCATAAATAGTAAGTGTACATTCAAATATACTGTATTTAATTTTATACCATGTTGGTATTGTGTCAGTTTCTGTTCACTTAGGAAACACACAATTTGACCTAAACTGTACAATACTGAGTGGACCATTGTTGATCTGTTGCTTAGCATTTATAAGGAAAATAGGAAGTGATATTATGGGTAGAAGAATATTTTTAATGAAATTTCAAGTGATAAGGTCTCCGCCCAAAACGTTTTCAATCTACATGATCCATCTACAATATGTTAGGACTTGGTTGAAATATATGATTATGTAATTAAAAATAAGCCATTGTTATGGCTGTGATTCTGATACCTTAATGTAATCCTATGAAGAAATGCACCCTGTGGAAAAAATATGTTTGTTTACACATTCTGTACTAGTTACAATGTTTGATGAGATAATGGTATCTCAAAGTAAGCCAAATACCTGATTTTTTTTTTACTATGCATTGGATATCATCATAGATGCCTTAAGTATAATTATCATAGGAGGGAATCTTTTGCCTTGTTTAACCACAGCTATTTGAATAAGTCATAATTGCATGGTTTCACAGCCCACGAAAAGCTATAAGCAAAACTTTTAAATGGGAGTATAGTCAGAAAGGTTTTAGTAAACTGCATTGAAACGTCTCAATTATCCCAGAAGCTTCAAACAACTGGAAGCCGTTTTTGCATGCTGTTAGTGTTAAAAATCTAATGTCCAAAAGATTTTGCCTGCCAGAGACATAATTGATTAGTGTAATATCCTTGTGATTATGGTATGGTACATATATTTGCAAAGGTAGCTGTCAGCCATCAATCCCTAGCCCATTTGCCCCCCCCCAAAAAAAAGACAACCAAAATAAGCATATAATTGATTACTGTGTAAAACTCACTGGCAGGCAGAAACATTTTGATGTGCAAAAAAGGAACAAAGGTTGATTACTATGTATTATTATAGTTTTGCAAGCTTCAAAAGAGATGTAGAAAAGATGCTTCACAATGGGTATAGGAACGTAATATCTCTTTAAAGCAGCCGGGTCTTTTTTCTGGCTTCCTTGCAAGATACATAAAGAACTTTATGGAGTTCTTTAACTGAACTCTATAAAGCAACCAGGTTTTTTTATGGCTCATGCAGAAGACATATATGTTGTGCTTGCATTCCTGTACATTCTAAAATACCCCTTTAAATTATAATATAGTATACTATACTATATACAGGTGAAACTCAAAAAATTAGAATATCGTGCAAAAGTTCATTTATTTCCATAATGCAACTTAAAAGGTGAAACTAATATATGAGATAGAGTCATTACATGCAAAACAAGATAGTTCAAACCGTGATTTGTCATAATTGTGATGATTATGGCTTACAGCTCATGAAAACCCCAAATCCACAATCTCAGAAAATTAGAATATTACATGCAATCAATAAAACAAGGTTTGTACATAGAACAATATCGGACCTCTGAAAAGTATAAGCATGCATATGTACTCAGTACTCGGTTTGGGCCCCTTTTCCCTCAATGCGGCATGGCATGGATGCTATCAGCCTGTGGCACTGCTGAGGTGTTATGGAAGAGCAGGATGCTTCAATAGCGGCCTTCAGCTCTTCTGCATTGTTTGGTCTTTCATGTCTTTCATCTTTCTCTTGGCAATGCCCCATAGATTCTCTATGGGGTTCAAGTCAGGCAAGTTTGCTGGCCAATCAAGCACAGTAATCCCACAGTCATTGAACCAGATTTTGGTGCTTTTGGCAGTGTGGGCAGGTGCCAAGTCCTGCTGGAATATGAAGTCAGCATCCCCATAAAGCTCATCTGCGGAAGGAAGCATGAAGTGCTCCAAAATCTCCTGGTAGACGGCTGCGTTGACCCTGGACTTAATGAAGCACAGTGGACCAACCCAGCAGATGACATGGCTCCCCAAATCAACACAGACTGTGGAAACTTCACACTGGCTTCAAGCATCTTGCAGTCTGTGTGCCTCTCCATTCTTCCTCCAGACTCTGGGTCCTTGGTTTCCAAATGAGATGCAAAAGTTGCTCTCATCAGAAAAGAGGACTTTGGACCACTGAGCAACAGACCAGGTCTGTTTTTCTTTAGCCCAGGTAAGACGCTTCTGGCGACATTTGAAGCCCATGTCCAGGATCCGTCTGTGTGTGGTGGCTCTTGATGCACTGACTCCAGCCTCAGTCCATTCCTTGTGAAAGTCCCAACACTTTTGAATGGCCTTTTCCTGATAATCCTCTCCAGGCTGCAGTCATCCCTGCTGCTTGTGCACCTTTTTCTTCCACACTTTTCCCTTCCACATAACTTTCTGTTAATGTGCTTTGATACAGCACTTTGGGAACATCCAACTTCTTTTGCAATTACCTTTTGAGGCTTTCCCTCCTTATGGAGGGTGTCAGTGATGGTTTTCTGCACAACTGTCAGGTCAGCAGTCTTTCCCATAATTGTGATTCCTACTGAACCAGACTGAGAGACCATTTAAAGGCTCAGGAACCCTTTGCAGTTGTTATGGCTTAATTAGCTGATTAGAGTGGGACACTTTGAGCCTAGAATATTGAACCTTTTCACAATATTCTAATTTTCTGAGATTGTGGATTTGGGGTTTTCATGAGCTGTAAGCCATAATCATCACAATTATGACAAATCACGGCTTGACCTATCTTGTTTTGCATGTAATGAGTCTACCTCATATGTTAGTTTCACCTTTTAAGTTGCATTACGGAAATAAATGAATTTTTGCCCGATATTCTAATTTTTTGAGTTTCACCTGTATTATAATATGATAATACTGTTTATGAACAATACAGAGTGAAAGGAAAACTGATTTAAGGGAAAAGCTACTGTACTGACCTGGTTGATCTGATATAATGTGATGTTAAAGCCAGGGGTGGGATTCAGCCATTTTGGATTGGTTTGGATGAACCGGATATTAAATTTACATCTGGTTTGCCAAACTGGTAGTTGAACCGGCCAGCTAGCCGGGCCCAGGAGTCTCCACATGGCCTGTTTTGAATGCAGGTAAGTGCATGGTCTGTACGGAGCCTTTGGGAGGGCGAAAAACGGGCCTTCCAGATGTCCAGAAGCCCCGGGGGAGGCAGTTTTTGCCCTCCCAGTGGCCCAAGGAAAGATCCTGGACCCTGGGAAGGTGAAAAACGGCCCTCCTGGAAGTTCCAGTAGGCCATGCCCACCATAGTCACACCCATCCAGCAACCGGGCAGCGAACTGGTTGCTGGGATTTTTTATATCCCACCCCTGGTTAAAGCCTAGATTATAAATTAGATACCTTTGTGTTCTGCGTTAAATATAGTTTGTGTTAGGAATGTTACCTAACTTTGCATTGTCAATATATAAACCAGGATTGCAAAGTGATCATATGTCACTTTAAGAACATGCCGAAATGTGATTGGCTGAAGTTACTGCAACCGGCCATAAGACGGAGCCAGAAACCTGGCTCATTCTTCTTCGTATTTTTCATCCTCTTCGTCTGGGAGTGTGAGGATTTTGCTACTGTGTTTTGCAAACTCTGTGTTTATCAAACTGTGTATGATATTGGTAAGGAAAAGGACACTGCTATTTGGGATTATCGATTTGACTATTGACTGATATTTCTCCATGTATGACTTGGACTGTTTTTGGACTCTGCTTAACAATTTACTGGAAGTAAAATCTACATTTCAGTATTCAGTATAACTTTAGTGTCAAGTGTGTTATTCATTGTCTCTCTCCTTCTGCTTCCCCGGACGTATTCATTCTCCTAACATGGATATATATCTTAACAGTTTGTACCATGGTTTGTTTTGCATCAATCTTAACTATGGTGTTGCCTATTATCCCAACACTGAAGAAATGGAGTTAGTGTTAATCTACAGTCTACAATAAATTTCTTTTTTTTAATCTCTCCCTCCCTCCCTCTCTCTCTCTCTCTCATAAACAATAACTCCATTTCTTCAGTGTTGGGATAATAGCCAACAAGGCTGATGGAAAACAAACCATGGGTACAAACTATATTTAATGCAGAACTATTCCATTCTATATAATATTATTATTATATTATATTATATTATATTATATTATATTATATTATATTATACATAGACAATAGAAGCAAAATGGGGCTATTCCAGCTGCAACACCTCTGCTGCCCTTAGCTCTGATTTCATTCTCTGCAGGTGCAAGAAACAGAAACACCAAAGGCTGGAGGAGATTCCTTGTGTGGGCAGAGGATCTTGGATCTTTGATGTGTTTGGTTTTAACTTCTATGATAAATACACAGTCATAGGAAGTGTCAACTAAATGATCATACCAGTAGTGTCTAGAATACCAGCCAAGATGGGAAATGACTAAGTCTTTGTCATTTTATCTGACAAGGAACCCAGTACACACCCATTAAGAATGTATTATATTGAACTCTGGAAAACTGAGATTAGCATATGCCTATCTTTCTCTAGATCATGTTTATGAAGCAGAGAACAAGTGCCATTGGAGTTCCACTAGACTCTGATATATATGTCAAAAAAAATGTCCTTGTTAGGATATACAGTCTATATCATTGTATTTCTGTTGTTGTTTTTGTCTGGTTGAATCATGCTCTAGGGCAGGGATGTCCAATTCACGTCGTCACTGTGGCATCATGTAATGTATCAGGACTTTTTTCCCCTTCACTAAACCGGGCGTGCACTTGCCTGCATGTAGCTTATTTTTATTTCTGGTGTGTGTATGTGTGTGTGTGTGTGTGCTTGCATGTGCGCGCGCACCACATATCTATGTCCAAACTTGTTTTTGCCAAGGATGTTGCACATTGGGAAAATTGGGGCGGCATGTTTGTCCACTATCTCTGCCCCATATCTTTTCAGTTTCATTACCTATATTGAATGAAAATCGCTTGTGAAAGGAAATGTTACACTTGTGCCCCAAGGTTTCCATTTAAGTTTGGTTATCATTAACAGTGTAATCTAGAAATGAATAAGATATTTTATGAGAATAGGAAACATTTATTTTTCCAGTCATTATCACAATAATATCAAATTGACCGGGTTGAGAAAAAGATAAATCAGTGATGTGTGTGTGTGTGTGTGTGTGTGTGTATGCATGTATGTGTATGTATGTGTGTGTGTATATATTATTATTATTATTATTATTATTATTATTATTATTATTATTATTATTATTATTTAATTATTATTTTGGATGTTTCCAGAGAAGGACCAATGTGAGCATTTTATATTTGACAATAGCCAAGATTAGGGAATTCCCACATATTTTGTTACGTAATGTCTCCACTTAAAAGGAGAGGTTCCACCTCATATTGTCAATGATACAATAAAGTCCCTTCCATTATTGAAATTCTTATATAAGTAACTTTTGGTCTTATTATACTATTTGTGATCCTCCCCTCTTGTAAAGCTGCAGATATTCCCTAAAGATAACAGAAGGAATATCTGAGTTGATATTAACTTAATGACTGCAATGTTTACTGACAGTAGTTCCTGTCCCAATTGTCGTAAATCAAGGACTACCTGCACAAGCTTTTTTGCCAAAGCCATTAAACAGATCCTGCAGTAGTTAAGTGAATCCAGCTTTCCCACTAGAGTCTAGACTTCGTTTGTGAGAACCTGACTGGGAAGCTCACAAATGGTGATCATGTGACCCTAGAATGCTGCAACTGTTATAAACACTTGCCAAGTACATGAATCACAATCAGATAACCACAGGTATTCTGCAACAATTGTAAATGTAAGAACTGGTCCTAAGTCACTGTTTTCAGTGCCATCATAATTTTGAACGGCTACTAAATGGTGGTTGTAGGTTGAGGAGTATCCATAGGAGACCATCAATTGGAAAATATAAAAGGATCTATAAAGGAGAATATTTATAGCTCAGGGCTGAAATCCTTGATACTATCTGAGCTTGGTTATTTTCATACAGACATTTCATTCTACAAGCTAGGTAACATCATCAGTGCTAGGATTCTAGACAGAGTTTTGCTAAATGCTGATGTAACAAGACATCATTAAATGGGCAAAACAGTATTTCGATATGGAATTAATATATTAAGTTTTCATGCAAAGGTATGGTTATTGATTATTAGATAAATGTTCACCCAGGAAAAGGCATGCTTAGAATACACAAAGACTGAACAGTCACATTCTGGTCTATCTCACATTAGAACAAATCTTACTGTGCAAAATAGCAAAGGGAGCATAAACAGACATGGAATAAAAATCAAATAGTCACTGCCAGACATGGTTACAAAGCTTTTTACTTTGCCTTTCTCAACAGGGAGAATACTGAATATTAAACTAAAGGTCCAGAAAAAAACCAAAGCTACATGCCGTGAAGAAGTTGAGAGCAGACTCTGAAGCTAAAAAGAGCTGTTTATCCTATCCATCTAAATTCTCTCCATCCTCTTTTCCCCATATTTTCAAATTATTTAACGTTCTTATATATCTTTAAATAAACCTGGGACAAATGGTTTTCCCGTGTCTTTGTTTTATTTTACTTATTTGTAATTTCTATCTGGGTTTTCTCCTTGTCCTACATATAGCACTCCTTCCTTCATTTTTTGCCACATCCATCACCTTGTGAGAAAGGTTGAGAAGAAAGAGAGTGATGGGTCCTAAGGTTATCCAATGGGCTTCAGTGGCTGAAAATGGGCTTGAACCTCAGTTCCCCTGGGACTAGTTCAACAGGTGGGAATCAGCAGCTGGTATTCAGCAGGTGCTGCTGGTATTCAGCAGGTTCTGACCAGTTCTGGAGAACCGGTAGTGGAAATTTTGAGGAATTCAGAGAACCGGCAAATACCACCTCTGACTGGAGATTTTACAGTATCCTTTCCCCTGCCACACCCAACAAGCCACAACCACAGAACCGGTAGTAAAAAAATTTTGAGTCCCACCACTGGTGGGAATGCGTGATGAACAACAATCTCCTCAGACACTGAAGTCTTGTAACTTCAGTGTACACTAAACCCTCCTGTCGGTTGCCCCATCCCTGGATACAGCTTCTGATTTTACTCAATTCTTATTGGAGTTATGCAGATACTCTTATGGTTATCCTAGATTGTTACTGACACCAGCAGAAAACATGAATTGAAAAACTCTGTAGGGAGCATTGGAAAAATATATAAGGAAAAGCAATTAAGACTTCCTCTTGCTGCCAGCAAGGCAGTTGTGGAATACCAAAGTTGTGGAATAAGGGCATTTTGAGTTGTATGGGGGTTTGCTTCCTTCTGCCTCAGTAACAAAATATAAATATAAGCAGCATTTGGGGCATGGAATTTATTTGTGCTTATTAAACAACAAGAGCACCTCCCTGTGCTCACTGTCCTGAAAAGTAGGCACAAAGCTTAGTACTGAAAAAACTGGCTCAATGGTCCAGTGAAGCCTGTTATTTGGCAAGCAGCCATGGTCTTCCCTAGCAGGCCAAGAGACACCATACAGGAATCTCAGCACCTTGAAGCAATAGGGCTGTTTCTATTTGCCAGCAGTATATTGTTTGGGCTCGGGTACAGGTGCTCGATTTTATACTCCAGTTCCCTGAATTGTATTCTCCACATAACCCTAAATCCAGGTGCACTATGTTCCATACTTGAGATATTTTTTTGGATTCTAGTGCTCACCCTCCTTTCTGCTAAAAGCTTTCTGCTTTTAGTCTTCCTTGATGACCTGGCTCTTACCCTCTTTGTTGCAATGTGCTGATTTGATTTCCCAGGAAACTGTTCTCTTTGTCTGAAGCAGTGGTAGTCTTCTGGCAATTCCTGAAACTCTGGAAGAATCTCCCTTTTCTGATAGAACTTCTAAAATCAGTGTCTAAAAAACCTACTGTAAGTGGTGAAAGATTAAAGGAGGGGAACTTCAAACACCCTTTTCTATTTCTTTTTATCTGTTTTATTGTGGAAAGCTAGCAATTTCAAAAGCTTTACAAACTTGGTTTTTAGTTACATTGATCATCAGAAGGTACCATATAATTGCCTGAAATTCAAAAATGAGTAACTAGATGTTCTTTGAAATTCAAATTTTCTACTAGGAATTGAACTCATGGACCTTTGCACCATATATACAGTGTACTAATTTAGATGTTCTCTGTCAAGAATAGCTAATTCTACTTTGTTGTAAGGCTATATTAACAGAATCTTGCAAATCTGATAATACAAACCTGTGTTTGTTTGTTTTTTTACAGACTGGGAAGTTAGAGGGGTTCCCTTCTGAGTTTGTTTCTTTTCCTGTTAAGCAGATGCTTATCTGATCATTCAGCTGTCTTCCAGGGCCCATTCCCACATACCATTACACCAAGGGTCTTCAAACTTGGCAATTCCTGAGCTAACATGACTGGAGGAGGAATTCTGGAAGTTGAAGTCCACTAGTCTTAAAGCTGTCAAGTTTGAAGACCCCTGCATTACACTATCCTTTCCAAACTACTAATGTACATGAGTTCAATTGCCAGTAAAGGGTTTAAACTCCATTGAGAAATATCTATGTTTGATAATTTCAAATCGGATGAAACTGATGATCTGCTACCTTGCTGAGATCAGTATAACTGAAAACACCACACTGGATATGTGCTGTAAAATAGAGAAACAGAAATCCTGCAAACCCCAAATATGGGAAATCATGACACTTTGTTACATACAGTATATAATTTTCTGCTCTAAGAGCTTAAAGTATAGTGGACTGTCAGTGACTTTACAACCTCAGCTATCTGGTATTTATCTAGTTCAAGAGAAACTGCCAACAAGAACAGCTTTCTCGATCAGGCTAAGGCCTGTTTAGATCAACATTTTATTTAACCCAGTCGCTACCCCAAATGTGCATGAAATGCTTTCTAACATAAGTATAGGTCCCCCAATTCAGAAAAATATAAATTTTCTTATTCTCTGACAAATATAGATAATGACCAGACATATCAATGCAGATGAAAACTACTTAAATACATCTATGGGAAGCATAAACCCAAAAGACAGTGCTACTTTTCATGAAAATTATTTAATAATCAACAATGGATTTATAAAATAAATATTTTAGCCATTTTTTAATATTTGCTATTTTATTTTTAAAATATTTATTTAAATCAATTTATAAGGTTCCTGATCTTACAAATGTGACCTTGGGTGGCAGAGAAAGTTGAAAACAAAATAATAGTACAAAAATGTATATTATGTTAAAAGTACACCACATTTAAATCACCACTAGAGGGCGCTTCAGTACAGTTTATATTTTTAGAGCATATACAACAACTTTTTTTTCCTGAAATGATTTTTGTTTAATAACTGAATGAAAGTTACTCTAGCTCATTCATAAATGCAGCAACTGGGAAATGATATTCTGTTGAACAGATTGATGCATCACTATAACATGCTAGTCCAGGGGAGCCCGTTTTCACTGGCAGAGCATTCGGGCCACAATAGGCACCCCCAATACGAGTGATGTTGACCTGAGCCCACCCTGGTCACGCCCACTCTGCCCCCGTGGTCAAACACAACCCTGATGTGGCCCTCAATGAAATTGAGTTTGACACCCCTGTGCTAGTCAAATTCCATAAGCAGAAGTGTTATAAATTTCTTTCATCCTTGTCTAAAGACATTGAAAGAAATTTAGAAAGCAAGGCAGTTTGCCTATTCTGAACTTCATTTAGATCCTGTTAGAGATACAATTTAACAAGCAGATTATAAAAAAAGTCCATCCAGACTTGAAATTCTGAGCATCCCTACCTTGGGAGAATCCAGGTTTTTCTATGTTTAACAGAATTAAATGGAGATTTTAAGTCTGTTAATAACTAATCAATAATTTTATATGGATAAGTACAATGCAATTTGCTGCTTGTTCATGCTTGCCTGCTTTTCAAAAATAAAATAAAAAAGCAGTCATCTTATTTCTTGCCAGAGATAGATTAAATATGCAAGTGAATCTTAGGAGAGGTCAAGCCTATTTAGTTTCAGTTTACTATTTTTTTCAGAGAATAGTAGACAACCCATGACCCATAGGTCAGCATTTTGGAGATATATGGTTACCTAAACAGAGAAACAGAATGACCATGGGTAGACAAAAAAGAAGTGGGAGTGAGTTCTGACTTCCTATCAGCTTTCCCATTGACTTTTCTTCTGGAAAGCTGGCAGGGAGTGTTAGAAAGATGATCACGTGGCCTTCATTGACTATGGCAGAGTAGCATAGTGCTGAGGTGGCCCCTACTTAACCAAATTTCAATCCCATTGGATTAATGGGTCATGGATTTTGGATATATGCTTTAAGTTAGCTTATCTGAATTATATTGCTACAAAAAGTGTTTCCCCATGATGCACCATTTCACCCAACTGAAGGTTATAAACAGAAAGTTTGAGAGTTTTAGTAGAATATAGATCAAGGTGACCCTAAGATATGTCAGAATGATAATTGAGGTGGATTTTGCAGAAGATTGATTCCTCCTCTATAGCATGTTGCTTGTTTATTTGTTTGCAAACTGTATGAAAATGGCACACACATAAACACACAAGGAACCTACCAAATTTCAGAAAGATAAATGCAGAGTAAAATTACCAAGCTATTTGTTGTTGTTCTATTTGATTGGTGTTAATGTTCTATTGGATTGAAATGGGGCTAACTTTAAGAAACGCAATAAGATAAAGATGGATGATGGATGGAAAACAAACAAAAGATAAGCAAAATTTGAATATCAGTGTACCTAGTGCTGTAATCAGTAGAATATGTCTTGCCAAAACTATCTTTCCTGCTTGTCAAAATAAAAAATAGACTTCAAGAGTACTGAAACTGGAAAACTTCATAAAACCATTCACTTTGATGGAAGGTAAGACAATCAGTTGTAGAACTATGCTCTATTTTTTCTTCTCTCCATACCCCAGTTGTTTTCTTATTATGGAGAGCTTAGGAGAAATGTGTTCAGTTTTGCAGATATACTATCTCTGAGTTTATCTGAATTCTCCTACCAAAAACAAATGCCTATATGTCTGGTATAGTAAGGTGACCAACTTTTTTACAATAAGAAGGAGAACACAAATAAATTGAAGAAAAAAATATCATAAATAAAAGAAACATTTTATTCATTGCAACAATAATACAGAATACACTATAATATGATAAATGCATAATAAAAAACATTTGTAACAATAATATTTTATATTGTAATTATGCTTACATGCCTATTAATTATTATTTAAATGAGTACTTTTCCATTGAATGAATATTTTTTGTCAATGTATCACCTTCTAACAATATATTGGAAATGTCTGAGCAAGAAATATCCTTCATATTGAATTTTACGGCAAGTGCTGCATCTAGAGTATCAACATTCAATCTCGATTTCTCACTTTTCCAAAAATCATTCGCAATTGAAAAAACCTTTCAACTGCTGCATTAGTTCCAGGGCAGCACAATATAAATTGAACAAGAAGAAATAAATTTTCACATGTAATATTGTACATGTTCATTTTTTAAATGGCTGAATATTTCCACCCATCTTTTTTCAATTTCAATGTGTTTATTTTCCCATCGTATTAATTTTTCAGAATTTAAAAATACATTCAGTCTTCTAATTTCTTCAAAGAGACAATTGTCGTCTATTTTAATGTCTGACATTTCTTTAGATAAAAACTCAATACAAGATTCAATATCTGTCCAATATACTTGCGATGAAGTCATAAAACACCATTGAAATCTGTTATTTCCTGTGATGTTTGTTTCAGACCATTCTTCGATATATTGAAAACATGTTTGGTACTAATTCTGCACTTCTTTGATAAACTCAGAGGAATTGGATTTGATTCCTCTAAGTCTGACAATTTTCTTTTTATAACTAAAGCAAGAAATTTTTCTTCAAATCGAGTTTTATATTGAAGGATAAAATCATTCAAAATAAGACTAGTTTCTGTAGCTGAAATGTGTTCACCTTCAATCTTTTGAATCATTTTGTGAAAAATAGATGCTTGATTATGTACAAAATACATCTCAGATATTTCATTATTGAAAAATGATTCCAGGATTCTAGGACATTTGTCTGAACTTTAAAAATATGAACAGAGAAGCTCAAATAATTATAGAACATGCTCTATAGCAGGTGTTAGAGCAAGCCATCTAACTTTTGAATATCCTAAAACTTTTTTGTATTGAACATTTGCTTCTTCACAAATTGTTTTAAAGTAGCCACACGAACAGTAAAATGACTAAAATACAAATAAATTGTAGTTATTATTACTTCTACATCAATTGGCATGACACATGAGGCCATGTTGACTGCATTTGAAATACAAATATGTGCAAATATGTGCATTACAACCTGTTCCTAGTATTTTCTTTTGGAATAAATCTTGTAATTTTACATACACATTATTCACCCCTTTGCATCTTCACACACCAAAATTTGTGTTTGATATTATCAGCTGTTAGTGCAACAACTTTGGATTTCAAATTGTTTTCATTTATTACTCTGTATAGATGGTTTGACAAAATTTCAGCAGTTTCGCTCTCAATGGATTCTAAATTTAAAATTTTTACTTGAATGCTCTTGGCAACATTAAAATATCTTACTAGTATTGGATGCAATTTAGTTTCATTATGATTGGATGCATTAGATAAAACTGTTACAAAGCTGCAGTTTCCAAGTCTTCTGTAAGTATTTTGTCACAGTAATTTTTAAATACTGATTTAATAATAGCCTCGCATTTTGGCCTGGCGCATGAAAAGTTAGCATCGTGAAACTTTTTCAATAATTTAGTTGTACAATCCATACTACCAAAACTTTGATTGTGAATTATGGTATGAAATGCAAATGTTTTCTCCATTGCAGCTAACTGTTTTTCATCTTCAGAATAATTTGAAGTTTTAAAAAAGCTTGTTACTTTATAACTGGAAGCAGATACATCTGAAGACTGCTTATATTTCTTGGTGGTCAAGTGTTTCGTAATAGCTGCTCTGTCCCCAACTGCAATACAAAATTCCCCACTGCAAATATTACAGAAAACAATGTTATCCTTCTTTGATATGAGGAATGGAAATTCCTTATTCAATTTATCGTTGAAATGGCATTTCCTCTTTTTTGATTTTTCCATCCCTAAATGAAATTTAAAATTTAAAATAAAATATAGAGCTACACGAACAATGCAAGCACATTCATTATGAATAAATAAAATTAATTATTAAAACTGAAACAATAAGATAAGCAAATAAACTTGTAAATAAAATTATACATATTTGGAAATTATTCAATAGATAATGAATTAATAAAACATGAATTATTGTGCTCACCTGTGTATGATTGAATATTCTGAGAAAGAAGTGAGTAATGTGTGCATGTGCACCGTGTTGTGTTTCAGTAAGAAGTAAACAAAGCCACTTGAGCACGGTACACTCTTGCGTGTGGCACACTCTTGCGCGTGGCGCACTCTCTCAAAACAATTCTCCTATGCGGAGTGCATGTGTCTCATAATTGCATCCCGCTGCACTGCACCAAGCCTTGATGAATCATCATGTCAAACACAAATACATCATATCACCACACAATGGATCGGATCGGCATCGATCAAATACGGAGATTTACAGCTTAGTCTTCAAATATCAAAAAGGAGGACATGTAGGAAGATACTTTTCAAGAGAGGACAGGACTTACAAAAGAAGGACTGTCCTTCCTAAAGGTGGATGATTGGTCACCTTAGGTATAGTTCAGAAAAACTTTATTTATTCAATTTATTCAGATGTCTTCCAAATCTATCTGAAACAGATTGATTCAATTATCAGAGAGCCTAGGTGTAACAATTATTTGCAAGTACACCCTGTAGCATAATATTGAATAAAAGGGCAAAAAGTGTGTGTGTGTACATGCACACACACATACACACACACATCTTTGTTAACAAATGATAGCAAACATATTTCCTGCCACATTATGGTAATTCAGATGTTGCAGGGCAATTTAAAGATTATAAAGTCAAAGTTATATAACTTAGTCAGATATATGAATTAAATTCCCAATAAAACCTATTACTACATGGTTTGAGATATGTTATTTCTCCAGAAAAAAACATGATATCTACATGGCAAGAAAACATCTACAAGAAAACAACCAAGCTCAGAGAGCAGCAAGGATCCCACAAAAAAGAACATGTTGATTGAATGCAGCAATATTCAGGTAAACCTTAGTTTTAATCAATAGCTTGTATACTTATCTCTCCTTTTCCTTTCTTGCAGAAATACTCATATATTTTAATAGCTCAGTTGCTAAATTTCTCTTTTCCTTTTTTTTTTTTTGAAAAAGTTTTATTATTTTTAAAGAAACCATGCACAAAGGAAAACATATAGTATGCCAGTAGATCAAAACTGCTTATACATCTTTTCCATTCTTGTCCATAGATTATTTTTATATACTGTCTATATAGCATATTCCATTTTTTAAAATCAATATATCTTATAACCCTTCATATTTTCACTTCAAAATTGTTCCCAGCAAACAAACACATACTAACCAATATAATAAACAGAAAAAAACAAAAAAGTTCTTTTTTTGAGAACAGTGTGCTTCCGAACCCTCCCTTCTCCTTGCAACTATAATTTCAATTCACACTTTCACTCATTTCTTATACTCTATCTCATTTATCATAACAATTTGTGCTATTTTATTTTTCCCCCAATATTTTTCCCATCAGTTACTAATACACATTTGTCTATCATGTTTACACTATCATGTTTCATAAAAAAACTTCTTTTGCCCTTTGACTATTACATCTGAGAATAGCACCCCCTCTTTTTTACCAACTGTTATTTAACATTTACATTTCTCCTTTAAAGTTATTATCTCTGTTAAACTTCCATTTTATAAAATCCCTATTAAACCATTTCAATTTAGTATTTTCTTTTTTATCTATTAAACTTTTTGTAGAATAAAACAATAGAATTATGAATATATATGAACATTTAACAATTATAACAAAGGTGATTCTTTCTATTCAAATTTAATTCTGCCATCAATGTTACTGTTCATCTTGATCATTCATTTCTATGTAAAATGCTTCCATTTTAATACCACATAAAGTCCATATCATATAGAAAAAGAAAAAAAGACAAAACAAAAAAAGGATACAAATTTCATTTCTAATATAGTCATATATTTCACATACTCTTACAAAATCCTTTGAATCACCCTAATTTGATTGCATTAACCATTCTCTCGAAATCCAACAAAATGAATAAATTCTTTGTATTTAGTATATTTCTCTTGCTTCTGTATATCTTGCTTCTGTTTACAACTTCCTTTTATTCTCCACCTTCTTCTTGCCTTCCCTTTTCTTTTCTTTTTCTTGCCTGGTTGTCCCCTGAGATCCTATCCTTGTTGCTTATAAAATTGGAATCATATTTGTTAATCAGATTTTAATTCCCTAGCTCTCTTCCCTTTTTTCCTTTTTCCTTTCTTAATTGCACCAACAGTTTTTGGTCCCTTAAGATGGCTTCCTCTTCTTTGTACCGTCCTTCTTGTTCGATCGATATTTCCTGTTATTTTATATATTTCAGGACCTCCATTTTTACCCATTGTAAATCTTCTTTGATTTGTTTAAATAGCATTTTTGATTCTCCCGTAGATGATGACATTTTGGTTTTCTTTTTCTTTCAGTTTCCTTCTAAAACAACCCCCTAATTTTAGTCCACTTGAAATCCTCTGTCCAAAACCCCAAAGTCCTCTAAGTATCCCAGGCTTTTTGCTCCTTTCACTTTGCCGGGGGTGCAACAATGTTTCAATATATATCTCTTTTTTTTTTCTGAGTGCTGTTACAAATCCAGTCCCAGTCCTTTTAAAATCCGGGTGGTATCCTCCATTCCAGACATCACCCTACTTTAACTTTTTCTTCCTTTTTTTCCCTTCCTCTATCTGCTTCCTTTCCCTTTCTTTACAAACAGAGTTCTTAAAGTTCAAAAAGAATAATTCTTCTTCACTTGGTACCTTATTTTTATTATTATTAATTACATTTATATGCCGCCCTTCTCCGGAGACTCAGGGCGGCTTACAATTTTTGGGATGCAACCCAGTGTGCTCAGCAATAGCCTTCATTCCATTGTATATGCCTGCTTATTACTAAGTGGCATTTTTACAAGGTCAGCTAATTGTCCCGAACAATCTTGGGTCCTCAATTTACCTACCCTGAGAGGATGGAAGGCTGAGTCAACCTTGAGTCAAATTTTCAGTTTATAAAAAGTCTATTAGTGCCCAAGTGAACCATCTCTTTATGTTTGTCTCTTTCTCTTATCTTTCCAAGCTGTCAACATCGAGAGAAGGAAAAAAAAGTTAGAAAAAATCTAACTTTTCACTTTTTAGCGCCGCTTCTTTGAAAATCTTTCTTTTAAAACAAAAGTTACCATACACTTTTGGGCACTTCAAATAGATGTTTTCCAAGTCCAGCCTGGTCAGCTACACTTTCTGCCACAAACTTCCTCCTGCACATTCTTGTCCTTTCGAGCTCTTCTTCGGGGTGGCCATTTCTGGCCACCGCTCAGCCGCCTTCGGGGAAGGGGATGGCCAGCCGGGGGGGAGAGATGCGGCTCTCCGCAGTCTGTCTGACAGCTCCCCCTTCTTCACCACGGGGGTGGCTTTAACCCCTGAGCCAGCTGGCTCGGGGTCTCCAGTGGTGAGTTACGGACCGAAACCGCGCACGTTCGTGGATTTCGCATCCGTTCTCGAAGACACTCAAACCGGAAGTCCCTTTTCCTATTTTTTTAAATGGTCCACTATAATACCAAAAATGTTTAACCAGAAAGATGAATAATATGGTAAAAATAGAATTGACTCTCAGCAATTTTCAGACATGTCCACCTGCAAGATGAATAGTACCATACAAATTAAAATCTAGCTTTTCAGTGAGGGTGTTTTTAACCTCTTGTTTGGAGGCAGCACATTTTAAACAAATATTACAGATAAAAGGCTTAATTATCTGAAGTGAATTCTGTTGAATTTCGTAGTTCATTCTTGGCTATTATGCAGAATTTTTTCTTCCAAATAGTCTGAAAATAAATATGATTTTCTGTGCCATAATTCAGTTTGAAAAGGAAGATTCTGTCACCCTACTACCGTTTAAATTTCCAATAGAGTATTATCACCTGTACTTTCCCCCTTTTCTTGGGTAAAAATCTAATGGTCCAGGACAAGCAACTTGGTTAAACCTCCATTGCCTCATGTTTTGTTTGATATCAACAAATTTCAATAGAAAAATAGCTTCATTTGATTTCTGTTGAATAAATATCTGACTTTTCAAATGTTATGTAGCCAAGAGCAGAAAAAACCTGTAAGTTACAGTTCAGGAAATCTCCATTAAAAAATACAGCACTATAAATTAAGAGTTAGCTTTGCTTCTGATTCCATTGCATGCTAATATAGTGTCACCTGACTAGGTTTGTCATCCTTAAGAGTAGTAGTAATTAGTAGGGAAGTATTGGCTAATCTGGCAAATGATTCTTTGTATTTCTCTTAGTATACTGTTTAGGTTATTGTGCAGCAAAATTTGAAGACATTACTACAAGAAAACAATAATTCTTTCTTTGGGGGGAAAAAAACTTTTTTTTGAGTTGAGCTAAAACCCTACTGATTATACGGATTATGCTGTTTCATCAGCAGCAATATTCCAGTCAGCTCTTCAATTCTGGTTTTCTGGGATGGAAAGCGTATCTCCCACTGAAGACCATGCTTAGCTTTTTTTTCCCCTTTTCTTTCTTTTTTTGCTGTGATTTTAAAAGTCCATATTAGGAAGCATACCATACCCATATAAATACTATTGTAATTTTTTTAAATAAATGTCAAATTATGTCAATTTAACAACACATGATGCAGCTCCTGCTCTCCTGAACAATATAAGAGCTTACTTAGACAACTACAAAGATAATAGGAGTGAAGAAAATGCTGGTGGTACATGTTCATTTGTAGTGTGCAATTTGTAGTTTGCTATTTTGATGTTGCAACATCATCCTGAGGTCAATGGTCATCTGATTGCCATTTGTGACCCTCATCACTGGATTCCTATTAGCAAAACCAATGGGAACCCAGCAGGAAGTTGCAAATGGCAATTATGTAACTATGAGATGTTGCAACCACATGGAATTCATCTAACAGTAGCAACTGGGACCACCAGACCTGACCTTATAGATCAATGTGGTCATGTAACATTGTGCCTCATGAACGTTGCTTAGCAACAGAATTCCCAGATCCAATTACTATTGTTAAGTGAAACCATAGCTGTTCATATGGGTCAACAAGACCATTTTAATGTATTCATCAGAGTTGTAGGAGGGAGAAAAGAAGAAAAACCACCAGTAATGAAAGGAGGAGAAAATGGAAAGGGAACAAAGGAAACAGGTAGGATACAGGTAGGATGAACAGAAGGAGCTGGAGTGGGGAAAGAGGTTTTGAACAGAAAATAAATTGATATAAGAAACCTATTAACAAACGTATAATAGAGTAACAGAGAAGTAAAGAAGGGATTAATCAGAGAAGTAAACTTAACCTATCTTTAGAGTCAGTAGAGTTTGCAATTCCTAGATGATAGAAGGGACACTAAACAAAAGTTTTGCCATCTTCTTAGTAGATCCTAACTCTTCAGAGACAATAGTTAATAACACATACCTACAATAACTAGGAAAAGATAAAAATTGAAAAGATGGGATTGCAGTAATTGTGCTTAGTAGAGCAAACTGTCACCCACCTGGACTTCAGGAACAAATGATGATTGGGAAAAAGTACTCCTATGGGGCCTGAGAAGCATCATTCATTGATTTATTTCATTTAAATCTGGATTGTCCATCCAAGCTCAAAACAATGTAACCCTCAATTTTATCCCTACAAAATCTAGCAATTGTTCTAAAATCATCCACTTATGTAATCAAGTGGGAACTTGAACTGAAGTATCCAAAGCAATTTAATTACCTATTAATTAACCATAGAAATTTAATTATCTATGATGCCATGTTAGCCATGAAAGCTTCCACAACAGTGTTCCAAAACATAGCACAATAGTATTAAGACTTTTGTATAAAAGTCTTACATAGTTGTTAGTCTGCTCAACATGAGCCTTTGATCCTGTAAGCTACATAGCTCTTACTGTGAAAATAACTTCAATGAGTATATAATAATACATCCAAAAATGGTTCCAAATCCACAGTGAGGTTTAAGTTAAAGAGGATTTAAAAGGCTTTTTTAAAAAAAGAAATCCAAACTCTGGGAAGTCTTTCCAGGCTTGAATATTTTTCTATGTCATTGACTGCCACAGAATACTTCTTAAATTGGGGATATATATTTCTTTGCATCCTACCTCTGTTATTTTTACAAATAACACCAAATGGCAAACATATCCAATACAATTGCCTATTTCCCCCACAACAGAAACAACTCTGTACAGTGGGCTGGGCTGATAGAAAGTGATTGGCCCAAAGTCACCCAATTGGCTCTCATACCTAAGGTGGGACGAGAACTTATGGTCTCTGACTTTCTAACCTGGTAATTTAACTACTGGACCCAACTAGCTCTTATTGAATCAATTTCTTCCAAGTCCATAATCTCTTCTGTTTCTGTAATTTTATTACTTAAAACAGAACCACTGGTGCAATTTTAGATTCTTCTAAAATCTTTGCCTATGAAAGAATAACATCAATAAATAAGGAAATGAATGATAACACAACTTAGGTTCCTAAAGATACAACATCCATTGCAAAGTTAGAGTTGGCAGTGCTAAAGAGCCTTGGTGGCTCAGTAGTTAGTATGCAGTATTGCAGGGTAATTCTGCTGATTGCCAGCAATTCAACAGTTCGATTCTTACCAGCTCAAGGTTGACTTGGCCTTCCATTCTTCTGAGGTCAATAAAATGAGGACCCAGATTGTTGGGAGCAATATGCTGACTCTGTAAACTGCTTAGAGAGGGCTGTAAAGCAGTGTGAAGTGGTATATATGTCTAAGTGCTATTGCTATTGCTAAAATTAAGAGATGTAGCCAGTCAAAGATTTAACAAACCTCTTGTGTTGGAAATCCACATAGCCCTCAGTTAATTACAATAATTGGGACTGGAATTTCTAACACCAAGCCACGCAGTCATAAAGTGTGACATCACATAACCATGCCAGTTAGCAATGGCCATTTGGGCACTTCCAATTGCCATTGTTAAGTGAATTCCATGTGCAACTTTATCTGATTGCCATTTGTGACCTCCTGATGGCTTCCCCATTGACTGCTTGTCAGAAGCTAGCAAATGGCAATCCCAGGATTATGTGATGCTATGCTGTCAAATTGTGAGCTGGTTCTTAAGTGCCCAGATCATGTGACCACAGGGACGTTTGTGATGCCCAGAGCTCCTAGGATCAGTTTTAGCTTCCACTCAGTCAGCACCATCATAACCTTGAACAAGTGGTTGTTAACAAGGACTAATTGTATAGCTCATATGGGAGGCAAAGAAAGTCCAGTTAAACAAGCACATCCATTATTTAGTAGCTTATCTTCCTTCTGATCTGCTACCACTTTAATATTTCCACATCAGACATATAAAAAGTACTATAATGGATTTTGCAAGCAGTTCAGTAATTTATTCTTCTACAGCTTCTAATCAAAAGATTTTCTAATCAAAACATATTATACTGAGCTGGTAAGAATCATGATTGATACCTATAAAGAACAAAGCATATTACAAAGCGCCTTTCCTTTTGCAATGAATTATTCAGACGTTTATGTTAACACTATGGTCATATTTTTTAAAAATGCTTGCAGTTTACTTCCTTGCTTGAGGAGATATTTCCATGCACGTAGGATTTTTAAAAAGCTGTCAGTTCCAGAGAACAGCTCTTTAATTATTTAATTGTTCTGTTTCCTTGCTGCAAGTTTTTCCAAAGAAAATTAATAGAGATATGCTCAGAAACAGAAACCTGTAGAGTGACTCTAACCCTAAACCATAGAATGGCCAATGACTAATTTTAAAGATTAACTACTGTATCCTACTATTATTTTTCAGCAATAGTTTTGTCACTTTCTATAATGATGAAGAGCAACAGGATTCATCAGAACCTTTTAACCTTTTAACCTGAGAAGTAAGACTGATAATTACAATAATAGAACCCAAGTTACTGGAGAAAGATAACATGATTAAACTTTAACATTTAACATTTAACATTTAAGTTAAATGTATATAAAATAATATAATGTACTTTTGGTACGTATTTTTCATTATTTTGAGTAACCTGAGTCATTAGGACATTGCGAAATAATCTCAAGTTTGTAAATTTCATCCCTATCCATCATTGTTCATCTACATCTGTTATATTGTTATCCCTTAAAATTCAGTCCAACCAGGGAAAATTGGATATGATGTATATTTTAGCGAAATATTATAAGCAAGTTAGCATTTCTAGAGAAAAATAATTCAAATATTAAGAAGGCCATTTTCAATGCAATAGACTTTCTCTTTCTTAAATGAAATGTGCTCAAGGATATTTTTTTAAAAATTGTGTAAATATCTTTCCTATCTGTAAACAGCACCTAAATTCATTCACTGCAAAGAACTATTTTTAGTAAGTCTGCATTAAGCAACTATACCCAGGTTGTATTTATTTTTAATATATATTTTTATTAGAAATGTGTTTTGTAAAATAGAATATAAAAGCATCTTCTCTGAATGGTATGTATTTTTCGATACTTTTCAGGCAATATAATCTCACTATGCAGTTAATGAGAGAAAACAATATTTTGAGAATATTCCATAACATATTTCCATCAGTACGCTGATGATACTCAGCTGTACATTTCCACCCCGAACCAGATCGGTGATGCCCTCTCCCTGATGACCCAGTGTCTGGATGCGGTACGGATTTGGATGAACGGAAACATGCTTCGTCTCAACCTGGCCAAGACTGAGTGGCTGTGCGTACCGGCATCTCGGCCCAGTTTGGAGTGTCCATCTTTGGCAATAGGGGGAGTGGTATTACCCCCTGTGGATAGGGCGGAATCTGGGGGTCCTCCTGGACGCTCGGCTCCGGTTGGAGGAGCAGGTGGGGGCCGTCACCAGGGGGCCTTTGCCCAGCTTCGTCTGGTTCGCCAGCTGCGCCCTTTTCTGGACCAGGATGCCCTACGCACGGTTACTCATGCCCTTGTTACCTCCAGACTCGACTACTGCAACGCTCTTTATTTAGAACAGCCCTTGCATACCATCCGGAGATTGCAGCTGGTGCAGAATGCGGCGGCGCGGTGGTGATGGGAGTTTCCGGTTCTCCCATGTTACCCCCCTCCTGCGCTGCCTTCACTGGCTGCCGGTTGCGCTCTGGGTGAGATTCAAGGTTTTAGTGTTAACATTCAAAGTCCTTCATGACATGGGTCCCCAATATTTAAGGGAGTGGCTCCTGCCGACATCGAATGCCAACCGCCCTGTGCGAGCACATAGGCAAGGACTCCTTGGGGTCCCATCGGCTGGCCAATGCCGGCTGGCGATCCCCCGACGACGAGCCTATTCTATAGCGCCCCAGACCTCTGGAACCAACTTCCCTGGAGCTCTGTCTGGCCCCTGACCTCCGCACCTTCCGCCATGACTTGAAGACCTGGTTGTTTAACCAATCCGGGTTGTGATTTTCTGGGACGGGATGGTTTTTATGGGATAGTTTTAAGGGATATTTTTATGGGTGTACTTGTAATTGTAATGGGGCTTATTTAGTTTAATCTGCTTTTTAATTATTTATTGTTGCTGTTGTTTTATTTGTAAGCCGCCTTGAGTCTTCGGAGATGGGGCGGCATATAAGTCCCATTAATAAATAAAATAAATAAATAAATATTTCATAAATACATTGAAAAAATATGTTCTAAAAAGTATTAGAATATTTTTCAGAATTAATAACTTTAAATATTTTTCTCATTCTGTTCTTGTTTTAAATGCCCTACCCCTGTACAGTAAAGGAGCAGAATTAAAATTGTTTTGATGATCCAATCTATTTTCAGTGTATTGTTTTGAGTTGTCAGACCTTTTGCACTAATAACAAACTTTACTGCTTCTCCAAGTCAAAATGTGCTGTTATTATACTAGATAGTCTGAAAGACCAAGAAGGAAGCCCAAAAATTAATCATGTGGGTTAGAAAAAAATATTGAATTTTTGCTCTTTATTTTGAAATGAAATAAAGATTAATGTTATTAAAATCCCATTAGGGCTTTTGAAATTAGAAATAACATGTAGCACCTATGTAATTTCTTCTTCTGTTCTCAGATCTTTACAGCTTAAGCTTCAGTACAAATTAATTCAGTATGAAAAATGGGAAAAAAGAATTCAAGTTTTATTTATGAACATTAATCAGGCAATGTCTGAACATCTTTGAAAAGAAATAAACACAAGTACTAACTTGGTGTGAAATGAGTCAAATGAGATTATCCTGCCCTAAATAAAATTTCTGCAATGAAAACTGTTAACAATATTTAAAATGATGCATATGGGTAAGGGTATTTACCAGTTTTATATAAAAACTATTGCATTAAGCATGACAGATTACCTTGAAAGAAACTCTGAGAAAGATGGTTTAAGCTTTAATTTCATGAATTTCATCAAACTACTTTGTGATATAAAATATTTTTAAGTATTTCAGCATATCACTAAAACTTTAGTATAAAATAGTCCATATATATCATTGTTGTCTGCTAAGATTACACTGAATAACTTTGCAATAGTTCTGGATAATGTTGGCAAGAATGTTAACCAATAGGCCTTTGGTGAAAATGCCTATTTAATCAGTGCTTTTAGTTTCCTGTTGAAATGGGGGTAGGAGATCACTAATATTTTCTTTGTAATAACTGCTGAATACATCCTATGTTTGTTTCTAAATGCACATTTAACATAAATATTATTAATATAAATATAAATATTCAGCATAATCAGGTGACATGCAGGTGGGTTCTACCAGTGATTATTAGTGCTTCCCTTGGAAGGGGATGGTGCCCCAGCCTTTTAAGGAAGCTACACTCTACCCTATTGGGTCATTTTTGCCCTATCTCCAATCTTCCCTTTCTGGGGAAGGTTGTTGAGAAGGTGATTACATGACAACTGAAGAGGTTCCTGGATGAAATGTATTATCTGGACTCTTTCAGTTAGGGTTCAGACTTGCATGGAAACAGCATTGGTTGCTCATTTGATTTTCTCTGGTGGGAGTGGGATGGGGTTAGTGCATCCATTCTCACTCTACTTTATCGCTCAATGCCTTTGCTATGTTATTCTTCCAGAGAGGCTTCAGGGAATGCTGAAGTTGAAGGGGAATGCTGTGTTGTCCTGGTTCACTTTCTTTCTCTGTGGTTGCTCTCAGTTGGTATTAATAAGGTGACAGATCCCGTCCTCATCCCCTGCTTTCTGAGGTCCTACAGGGCTCGATAATTTATCTGCTTCTGTTTAACATCTACATAAAAATGCTGGACCAGATCATCCACCACCATGGGCTGAGATATCATCAATATGCTGATGACACCCAGCTGTATGTCTCAGCCCATGATGAGTTAAGTTATTCCTTGATCTCCTTCTCACAGTGCCTGGAGGCTGTCAAGGGCTGGGTGGGGAGTAACCACTGAAAATGAACTCTGGAAAGATGAACTAGCTCTAGGTTTGTGATTCTCTGGTCCATAGGGGGAAAAAAAGCACTCTACATGGGGCTGCCCTTAAAATGTATCTGGAAGCTTTGATTGGTTTAAAATAAATGTCCTGGATGATTTTGTGCAAACCTAGATTTGCACCTGTGTCACCTTTCCTGTGGGAGCTGCATTGGTTGCTAATTTGCTTCCAGAGCCAATTCAAGCTGCCTGTTGTCACCTCCAAAGCCCTACCTGGCTTGAGACACTGTTACTTGAAGCACAGTATTTTCCCAATCATAACCAACCAATCCATCAGAACAGGTAGACAGGGAATGCCAGGTACCCTGTCTTAAGGCAACCCCTGTAGCAAGACCAAGAGAAGGATTTTCTCCATGTGGAACATCATCCATACAGAAATACTATAAGCTCCACTTTGATACTTTTTTCCCCCAAGGCTCTGAAGACATGGTTCTGCCAATGGGCCTGGGGACTCCAGAGTAGTATGGAGCTGATCAAATGGCAGATCTGATTCAGTGGTGGGATTCATTTTTTTTTTACTACCAGTTCTGTGGGTATGGCTTGGTGGGCACGGCAGGGGAAGGATACTGTAAAATCTCCAGTCAGAGATGGTATTTGCCGGTTCTCCAAACTACTCAAAATTTCTGCTACCAGTTCTCCAGAACTGGTCAGAACCTGCTGAATACCACCTCCAATCTGATTGTTGTCTGTCCTAGTGCTCCCCCTCCCCAAAAAGCCACAACAAAAAACAAAATGAAATTTTCATTTCTAAAATGAAAGACACATGCTTATTTTTTAAAAATTATTTTGCATTAAAATTATTTTGGACTGTGGTTGTTAAAACATGTATCACTCCTCAAGAATGGACATATGGATATCTGGAGGTTTTTTTCAGTATACTTTTTCAATTTGCAATCTCTTATTTTTTGTTATTGCTATTTTTTTTACTGTATTTTTTCAAATTCTTTGTTTGTCAAGGTTTAAATCAATATGGAGCTCTGGTCTGCCAGAGCTTTCTATATTTTTCAGCCAGAATACATCCATGTACATCTCATCAGAGCAAGTCATGCTTTAGATGCGTTGGTGTTTAAAGCTATAAAATAATCTTTTGACCTCTTCTTCGGCAACCCAAGTCCTTATGTTAAACAAAAATGCATTTTCAATTTTTATAAATGAACTCTGTCCTCAACTCTCTTAGCAAAGTAAAGACTCTCAACAGGCAGTAGCTATCTGAGCTAGAGAGCATCCTGCTGCTGGTACAGAATCTTAGGCTCTGGATGACATTTTATTCCATTTTCAAGTGGTTCATTTTGGAAGAGAATTTAGGAACAATTCACATGAAGGCAAGGATGAAGCTGCTGTGTTTTCCTTTGCTATTTTAATATAGGGCTGAGGTGAATGAAGGTCTGAACTGAATCTATGATGTGAGCAGGATCTTTGCAAATAATCATAAAAGTTGACAAGAAATGACATTTTATATACATATGCTGAAATACTCTGATGAGCAGCGGTTCTCCAAAGCTTAAAATTAAAGTTCTGAGATTTTGTCAGTTAAAAATTATTTTACAATTTTGTACAATACAGGTAGTCCTCAACTTACAACCACAATGGAACCCAACATTTCTATTGCTAAGTGAGATAGATATTAAGTGACTTTTGCCCCATTTTACAACCTTTCTTGCCACAGTTGTTAAGTGAACTTCTCAGTTGTTAAGTCTGATTTCCCCATTGCATTGTCAGAAGGTGATTTTCATGATCCTGGACATTGCAACCATCATAAATATGAGTCAGTTGCCAAGCATCCAAATTTTTGATCATATGACCTTGAGGATGCTACAATGGTCATAAGTGTGAAAAATGGTCATAAGTCACTTTTTTCAGTGTTGTAACTTTGAACAGCTACTAAATGAACTGTTGTAAATCGAGGACTATTGGTATCTCCTTTGTTACATTTTCCTTTACTTGCAGTGAAGTTTTGCAATAGACTCAGCAGGGTTATCAAACATATGCAGCAGGCATTTTGGAATGTGTTAAATTATTGTACTAATGCACAAAAAGGTTGCTTAAAAAGATAAACAACGTCAGGATGTTGTTCCAAGCACACTGAAGTACAATCTGTGCACAAATCAAAGTGTAGATTGATAAATATTATTACACTCACAAAAATTACAGCAGTCAGAATATAACGTAATTTGAACAAGCTTGGAGAATCACATCAACAGACATCTGAAGGAGAATTATTAGCAAGGGATCAGATCTCATGTAGATTTTCTTTTTTGCAAGCTGAATATGAATTCCGAAACAAGCAAGTTAAAAAAATACATTGAATAAAGGCTTCAAGGAAAAAGCAACAAGACCGTTTTTGCCTCCTATTTTCTCTGAATGCCACAAAATCGATTTAAGCAATTGAAAAGCCTAGAAATCCATGGCCTTTCTGCTAACCTCCATTGATATTGCAGCAGGCGCAGTGGTTGGAAGGTGGAAAATAATGATTTGTAATGCTCTCCAATTGTTTAGGTTTTAAGCAGAAAAAGTTAAGTATGTTTTGCCAGATATTCTGCTATTGCACTTGTCAAAATGTTTTCTTTTTCTTTTGCTATCTTTCTGCAGGCCACCTTTAATATCAACATCATCATCTAAGACAGGGCTGTCAAACTTGAGGCCCACAGGCTGGCCATGCTGTCACGCTGACCATGCCCATGCCTGCTTTAGCAAAGGGAAAAAAATGCCACAATGACAATGTGAATTTGACACCCTGATCTAAGAGAAGCATTTAAAATTGTAGTAAAGAGATAGCATAGCTGTCCTAACAAGCTGTTTCAATTGCTTGGCAGCTTAAGGCAAATGTGTTGGGGATTGGAGGCAGTTTAAGGAATTTGGGAGCCCAAAGCAACATCAAGGTTAAAGCTCCATGTCCTCCCTTTGCTGACAGCCCTAAGTTTAAAGATATTTTAAAGACACTGGTTATCACCTTTAAAGCCCTTTATGGCATAGGTCCAAGATACCTAAAGAACTGTCTCACCCCAATGGAATAGGCCCGCCCCACTTGTTCCAGAGGAAGGGGCATGCTGTGGACCCCATGGGTGAAGAAATTCTAACTGGAAGGGTCCAGGAGAAGGGCATTTTGTTGCTTGGTATGCTACTCATACGATATAGATTTTTAGTTAACATACTTTTATTTTATTTTAACAATAAAACTAGATAAACTTAAGGAATAGACTAATAAGGATTTTTAAAAAGAAGTTAATCATTTCTGATTGATCTCTGTATCAATGCAAGGCAAAAATAATTACTGATTCTGGAAAAAAATAATCAAGTACATGAAAGTAATTGTGTTGAGAATTGGTCTGAACTCACAACAGAGGTTGAATCCCTTCATTGATGTAAACTGTCATTAAATATATGATACACATTATTTAAACATTGTTGCTAGTTTCCTCCAGCTAACAAAGAACAATAGCAAAATCAATAAGTTGGAATAAAAATTGTAGTAAGACTGTCTTAGAATAGTATTTGTAGCTTTTGGTGAACTGGAAATTAAAGCTGATTTTCTATTCTCCCTCAGGAGTTGTAGAGAATCCAGATGAGAATATTTGCTTACACAATAAATCTGCTTTATTCTGGAAACCTGAAGACAGATATAATTCAGTTTATAGTTCAGCATTCTATGTAGCGATTCCCTTGTTAATTCCCTTATTAATCAGCTATCATTGATTTTTCAACATTGAAGTAACCAATGAACATGAGGATAAAAAATGTGTAAAGAAGCTGAAGAAGAGATAGGATACAGATTTTTGATTATCTCTGATAAATGTATTTTCTATTGTATTAGGGCTGTACAAGGGCAGTCCAAATTTGGTTTCCTTGATAGAAACCAGAACTCAAGAGAGGGATAGGGGTTTTCTAGACACTTTTAAATGCACAGCAAGTGAAATATGTACCTCTATCTTTCCTTGTCCCTTATTCAAAATTCATCTTTAATATGTAGTTCAACATAAAATGTACTTTCTATCATTCTAAACTATCTTGGCAGGAAGAGTAGTAATAGATTCAAAAGTTGAAAGATTTGACATCCAGTCTGAACTTTGTTATTAGGCTAATTACAATTATTCGAATTATTTTGCGGTTGGGAAGTTTAACTATTTGCTCTTCTTATTGTTGTTTAACTTTTCATCTTCAAAAGCAGTAAGATATAGTTTGTGAGAAAAAAAAGAATTATATAAGATATTGACATGGTGGATAGCTTTTGCCTTTTAGGATCAATTACCATTAAAGGAATAAGCAATTAAGAAATGAGATGCTGGGTAGATCAGCCATGAAAACCTTGGAAAAAATATTCAAATCTTGTGATATATCTATTCCTACAAAGAACAAAATATTTGTATGAAAGTGAAAGTTGAACTTTAAAGAAGCAAGATAGGAAAAGGTATTGATATCTTTGATGTTGGAGAAGACTCCTGAGACATCCAAGAAAACAAACACATGGATATTGAACAAATCAATTCAGAGTTCTCACCTGAGGTGCAAATAACTAGCTCAGCGTATCCTACTTTGGATACACTATGCAAAGATCCAGCTCTCTGCAACTGGCCCCAATGCTGGGAAAGGTAGAATGAAAGAGAAGAAGAGGATGACCCGCAACAAAGGGATTGGCTCAGTTATAGTGGTGATGGGGTTACACCACTGGGGGACTTGAAAGAAAAAATTAGGGATAAACTGCCATGAAGAAAATCTTTGTGGTTGCTAGCAGTCAAAATGGCATAGACTCAATGCAGTTAGATACTCTTGCAAAAACATTGAAAATTTGCCATAACTGATGTTACATATCATTTTAAGTGGCAATGAATATGCCAAAAGTGTTTTTTTTTCCAAAAGGCAACTGGACTTTCTTGGTTTTTTCTTTGAAAACATTTTACTTCTCATTAGAGAAGTTTCTTGGATGAGAAGCAAAATATTTTTAAAAGAAAAAAAATCAAGGAAGTCCAGTTATCTGGTGAAAAAAAGTACCTTTAGGGCAACCATCACCTGGATCATTTAGAATCTCCATATACAAATGGGCATTGAATGTATAGTGAATGTATATTTTTGGTACTACTTTCATTTAAAATTTGCCTCAAAATTTGTAACTTTGAGAGGTCAACCTGACTTTTATTTCTGGGCCACTTGTCATGTTATTGTTGTGGTTGATTTTGTTTAATTTTTTGCTCTCATCCATGTATTTGCAATGTGGCAAAAACATAGTAGGCATAGACATAGTCCTAAATAAACTGGGTCTCCTGTACAGATCTGATTTTTAAAAATATAATTGTGGTTTCATGGCTGTAGTAGTATGATTACAGCAGCTATGTAAATTAGTTATCATTAGCTATCATTAAAAATGTATAAGATAAATCCAGATTACAGGGGGGGAAAGGATCAAAGGTCATGCAATGTAGATAATTCAAGTACAAAATCTCAACTGTGCAAAAGAGCTACGGGACTGGCAAGAACAAAGTCTTCACAGCTGCCTTCCTGTGCTCTAGTCTAAGTGCTTATCTTGTCCATTCTGTCAAAGATATTGATTGCACTTCATCATTCAGCCTGATAATATAAATAGCCATTTTAGCAAGTAAACACATGAATGGAGTGCATCTATTTTTAAGACAGTAGAAGGCACTGCAGAATGTAATAAACCTAATTTCTGTGCTCTCTCTCTCTCTCTCTCTCTCTCTCTCTCTCTCGTTCTCTCCCTCCCTCCCTCCCTCCCTCCCTTTCTGCATATTCATGCTTCCAAGAAGGACTAATGAAGCTTGAAAAAAATTGCAGGGTGTTTTTACAATGCCATTCCTCAGTTCTTTATAAATAACCCTAGAAAAATTTCTTTCACTACAAGTATTTTCATGTATATCGCTGTGGATCAAAAATGGATCTGGTGTGATTTCTATAGAACCTGTGGACAGAAAGAAAATAATTTGATTACTCTAGACTGCTAATTTAATAAGAGAAATATATCTTGCAAAACCATCAGTCCACATATGTTTGAAAAGATGCAATGTCCTAAAGTTCCATCTGTTGCCTATCTGGTCATTGGTTTGCTAATGTAAGGGTATGGAATTTTGTTCCTCATCAAAATATGAATAAACTTAGGCTTGCTGTCATGATTCCCTCAAGACTTCGTGTTGGAAGCTTAACTTTGGTGTCAGGTTTTTAATGTTTATGGTTTTAATAGATATGTATATTATGTTATATTATTACTGAGGGTGTTTAACTGTTGATTGGGAGCTGCCCAGTTTAATATAAATAATAATGTCTCTATAAAATTTAAAATAAATAAAATAAAATAATAAAATATTCAAGTGATCTCACATGGTCTCCTGTCCTGCAAATCCCATGACTTTACAGTTAATACCTAGCTGCACATGGGGTTTTATGATGGACAGGCTGTTCTTTTGAATAAAATTCTGTTGAATTCAAAGGAATCTGCAGAGATTTGTGATCTGTACTAGAAGTTTCTTTTCTCTCTCTATCAAAGCCATAACTTTTCTATTTTAGTATTGACTCAACTAAGGGAAGACACATGATGTGAAAAGATAACACTGATTCATTCAAATCATAAATTAAAATATGACATGGAAATATCAGTTTATGGAGGTTATTATTATTATGTTCCCTGAGTCCTTAGGGAATCTACAAGCGAATAAATTATTATTATTATTATTATTATTATTATTATTATTATTATTATTATTATTGACACAAGAATGTGAAATCACACATGCCAGTTCTTTAACTGGGTTGGTCTTCATATAAAAGGGCTGTGAAAATATTTATAGACCTCTCACATCCTGGACATAAACTGTTTCAACTCCTACCCTCAAAACGACACTATAGAGCACTGCACACCAGAACAACTAGACACAAGAACAGTTTTTCCCAAATGCCATCACTCTGCTGAACAAATAATTCCCACAACACTGTCCAACTATTTACTAAGTTGGCATTACTATCACTATTAATCTTCTCATCACTCCTATCACCCATCCCCTCCCACTTGTGACTCTATGACTGTAACTTTGTTGTATCTTACAATTTATATTGACTGTTTCTTAATATGATTTGATTGCCTATTTGTACCCTATGACTATATTATGTGTTATACCTTATGATTCTTGACGAATGTATCTTTTCTTTTTACATACACTGACAGCATATGCACCAAGACAAATTCCTTGTGTGTCTAATCATACTTGGCCAATAAAGAGTAAAGAAGAAAAAAAGTATATATTGACTTCTTCCCAAGAATGCAGGATGATATTAATATATGGAATAGTGTATGTGCAGATCCAAGCAGTGTGGCCTTTTGTAATTGACGGATGGAAATTTTATCAATGTGCAGAAATTCTTAACGCTGTTCAAGATTTTTAGTATAGCATCCAGTATGCTGATCACCCACTATGCCCAGCGTATGCCATGGATTTTCAATTTCAATTTTCAGATGTTGATACTTTGAGATCTTCATCAATTCGTCTTCTTTTCTACTACTCCTTGGTATTTTCACATCAATTATCCACACAGTCTTCATTGTCGACCACAATTAAATCTTGTGCATCATAAAGCCAAGTCTTTATCAGTCTGTCTTTGCAAATCCCACTCTAGTCTAACCTGCTTATTTTCAACTGCTTTTTAAACTACCATCATCATATGTTATCACAATTTTTTTCAGTACTGGCACAAGATAATGCCTACCGTGTTCCAGTGAATCCTTTTAGTGACTGTTTTATGTTGTTGTTTATAATCTCTGTGTGATCTTCTTGTGCATGCTGATTTACTGTTTCTTCTATTTCTTATTACAATCTGCATTTTGAATAATTTAGTGATTTTTCAGTTCTGGTCTTGATTGCATTAGTTCAATAGTTTGCTCTTGGGCAGCCAAAATCAAGCTTTTGTTTTTTTAATGTACCCCTTTAAACTATTGCCAGGATTTATCTTTAATCTAATTTTCCCTCAATCTTTATAGAAGTTAACCATGTAATGCTTTTCCTATCTAGCATTCTTTCATATTTCTGTTACATTCTGTTGATATCATATTTAACTTGCACTGATGCCTGTTTTTCACTGTCTTTTATATACTTAGCCAATGCATGCTTTTTTATTTATTTATTTATTTATTTATTTATTTATTTATTTATTTATTTATTGGATTTATAGGCCTCTCTCCCCGAGGGACTCAGGCTGCTTACAATAAAAAACAAGAATACAAATATTAAAACCCAATTAAAAACTAAAATCAATAAAAATCAATAAAACCCCACCCCACCCCATTCAGTCCAGGCTGGCCTGTTGAAACAACCAAGATTTTAGGTTGCAGCGAAAGGAATGGAGGTCAGGGGCAAGTCGGAGCTCCAAGGGGAGTTGATTCCACAGGGTGGGTGCTCCCACAGAGAAGGCCCTACCCCTGGGCGCCGCCAGCCGGCAATGTCTGGCTGATGACACCCACAGGAGGCCCTGCCTGTGGGAGTGTACAGGGCAAATTTTCTTCTTCAACAATTTGACTTGAAGTAAACCTCCATTTCTGTGGGTCAGGAATAATTTACCAATATCACTACGAGGATATAATGCATAGCGAATAGTTATCAGCAGGGATGGGATTCAAATTTTTTAACAACTGGTTTTGTGGATGCAGCTAGGTGGGTGTGGCTAGGTGGGCATGGCCACGTGACTGGGTGGGTGTGGCTTTTTTTGCATCACCTCTCCATTTTTTGGGACTTCTGGGCCTCAGGGAAATCTGCTGGGGGGGAGTTTTTGCTCCCAGAAGGCTTCCCTGGGGCCCAGAAAGGCAAAAAATGGAGTGGGGAGAGGTGCTGCCCCTCCTCCATTTTTGCCTTCCTGGGCCTCAAGGAAGCCTCCTGCAGGCAGTAAGACAGTGAGAGAAATCCCGGCACAGCTGATCTTAGGGAGGGGAAAAAAGAAATACCTTAAGGAGTGATTGGGCAGGGAAGAACATAGTCAGCGATGTCATGCACTGGATGTTATGCATACATGATAAGGCAGAGAGGGGATGGATAGGCGGAGAGGGATGGGGCCAGCCAGGGGCACCATTTGTCGGTTCTCCAAACTGTGCAGAATCATAACAACGGTTCTATAGAACCAGTCCGAAATGGTAGAATCCCAACCCTGGTTATCAGTTTTCTGTGGGAGGGGTTTTGGTCAAAACTGTCCAGTTCAGCTTGTATCCAATCAATAATTCTAACAATACATCACAGGTCTGGCCCAGATATTGATGACTCTGATGGTATTACCATGTTACCACTGTTCAATTTTGTTTCCAGCAATTTCCCCACTCTTTGGATATATTCTCTATTAATTAGATTTTAACTTGTCCATGCTTGATATTATCCAATTTGTTCAGATTCTTGTAGGCTTCATCCTGAGGGGCTACAAGCTTTCAGAATTGCCCATATGAACATATATTTTAAAGTGTATAGACTGGATATAGCATATGTGACCATGGATCTGCATGCTGTGAGCATCTGGCTTCATCATGGAAAAATCAGCCCTTACAATTTTCCTGTTTACATATTATGGATATATCATATTTCTAGTGGCAGGTGTTAAAATTATTTACTTTGGCCTGTAGGGTAATATGTGCATTAGCAGAGTTGCGTAAAGTAACAGAAAATAAACTGCCCAGATGGAACTGATAAAAATAATCTAAGGAAATGTGGTAGATGAATAATGCATTTATCCAATTCTTTCAGTTAGAGAAATGACTCATCTTCTTTTTGGAAGATATATCATACTGCTTGAAAAGCCAATTCAGGAATAAAAGTAATCAACTCTAAAGACAGAAAGAAGTTATACACATTTTGCTTTACCTGAATGTCATCTCATCTCTGATTGAATGAGTTAGTCTGATAAAGCATTATGAAATAGCATTTATTTAAATCTGAAATAGGATGTATTTAAGCATCCAAGAGTTCCAAAAAATATAAATTAAATTAGGAAAACATCATAGATGGAATCTTATGCAATCATTATATAACAGATCACCCCCTAAAGTTGTGGAAAAAGTAGTGTGAGGGCTGAAGCTAGCAAAGCTGGAAGTATGAGACCAAACCGGGGCATTTTGAAAATATTTGCAGCTATCTTCCATAGCCAAGAGTGAGAAATGAACAGTTAGAAATCGGTTATCACATAAGCATGTGATAAATAAATTAGAATTTAAACCCCAGGTCTGTTATAAATGTAGTTTGATTTCTGTATTGTATTCTGCAGTTGCTGATCATTATTAAAGATCTTTGGGTATCAGCAGTGCAAGAAATGTATTAAGCTCTTAGTTCTTCTGCAGCAAATTTCTGATAGTGGGCTAGAATTTCTAGCGAGAGATGCTATGCCCTGGATAACTCTGACATTCAATTAGCATGGAGGAAATGTATCAGCTAATAGTGAATCATTATTTAAAAGTCAGTACTGGTCAATCCCAAGTCATATTAATTGTATATACTCTTGTGACTCATTGAGAAATTACACATCTTCAGTTTAAAAAAAAAGAATGCAGTCAACCTCCATGGAAACTATCTAGATAAGAACAAGGCTGACTGATCTGATTTTATGCCTGAATGTACTAGAGATACCATGGTCTGGAGTACAGATTAATAAACTGCAGAAATGATAATACTGAATGGTTTTTATACTTCATTGTAAAGGCTAATTAGAAAAAGTTAGAGGAACGAATTAACTGAATAATAGTCTAAATTGTGGCTTCTCCAGAAATTTTATTTTAACTTGGGATATTTTTACAGACCGTCTTCTACTTAGAAACTTTCACCAAAGTGAAACCTGTCTGCAACTCCAACCTAGAGGGTCCCAGAAAAAGGTAGGAAAGGCTTCGTGCATGGCATGCTGCACATGTACACTTGACAGCACTTTTGTGCATTGAGAGGCTCACCACACACCACACACCACTTTGAATGCTAGCTCATTCCATTGTGTTCATTGATCTCCTGGTGTTTAGTTTGCAGTGGTCTTCCTTTGTGTATTGACTATAAATTAATTATGTCTGAAATTAGGCATAAGTGTCACTTATGCAAGACAAGAACTGTGATGTGCATATTTTTAAATTTTGATTGGACTTACAAACAAAATTGATTTATGGACAGCCTCCTGGAATGTAAGGTGTTCATAAGTAGGGGATTGTCTGTAGTTGCAAAAGAAATGAAAATTAAAACATATAACAACATCCTCCTACAAAGTATAAATATGCTAAAATGCTTTAAAACATGATATTATATTAAGAGAAATGCTGGTGACATGATAGTGTGAACCAGCCAGTAAAGGTCATAGTTCTCCTTTGTAGAAAACAATGGAGCTCACAAAACATGAAAGCAAGTTCTTCCTGGAAACTGAAACTACACAATTACTATAATTAATGATCAAATAGAGGAGTGGTCACCAAGTTACAACTGTGACATCACTGAGTTCTACCCAGAACACGTCAAAAGTATCCCACAAGAGATGATCAGAGACAGCAGGTCTGCACTACCTATAGAAAGTGTATATAAAGCTACATCAGTTCTAAGCCTGACACCCTTGAAAAATCAAATCTGAGATGTTATTTATTGGCTCATCTACTGCCCTAAGAAGTATCAAAGAACTCAAAATGTTTAAAAGATCAGGAATCAGTACTGGGAATTTCAAAGGAAATTCTGTCTCATCTTGGATTTATTTATTTATTTATTAATGAGATTTTTGTATGTCAGCCCCATCTTGAAGACTCGGAGCTGCTGGCAAACCAAACAACAGAAACAATAAATAATTAAAAAGAATTAAACTAACAAGCCCCATTGAAATATAATTACATAAACATGATAAAACCATGATAAACCCCCCCAAAGGGTCACAGCCCGCTTGGTTAAATAACCAGGTCTTCAATTCATGGCAGAAGGCTGAGGTCAGGGGCCAGGCGGAGTCCCAGGGGAAGTTGGTTCCAGAGGTCAGGGGCCACGATAGAATAGGCTCATGTTGGGGGACTCAACCGGCATTGACTCCCCAAGGAGTCCTTGCCTATGATCGCAGGGTGGTTAGTACTCGATGTCGGCAGGAGTCGCTCCCTTAATTATTGAGGACCCATGTCATGAAGGACTTTGTATGTTAAAGTTAACACCTTGAATCTCACCGAGCACAACCAGCAGCCAATGCAGACAGCGCAGGAGGGGGGGTAACATGAGAACCTGAAACTCCCATCACCACCCGCGCCACCGCATTCTGCACCAGCTGCAGTCTCCAGATGGTATGCAAGGGCAGTCCTAAGAGAGCTGCAGTAGTCAAGTCTGGAGATAACAAGGGCATGAGTAATGTGCAGGGCATCGCAGTCCAGAAAAGGGGTAGTTGGCAAAACCAAACGGAGCTGGGCAAAGCTCCCTGGCGACAGCCCCCACCTGCTCTCCAATCGAGCATACATCCAGGAGGACCCCAGATTCCATGCCCTATCCAGGGGCAACACCACTCCCCTATGGCCAAGATGGATAATCCTGACTGGGCCGTGATGCGGTATGCACAGCCACTCAGTCTTGGCCGGGTTGAGTCAAGCATGCTCGCTCATCCAGATCTGTACCGATCCAAACACTGGGTCATCAGGGAGAGGCATCACTGATCTGGTTCTGGGTGGAGATGTACAGCTGGTATCATCTGCATATTGATGGAAACTCACCCCGAAACCACGGATGATCTCACCCAGCTGCTTCATATAGATGTTAAATAGCAGGGGGAGAGAACTGAACCCTGAGGCACCCCATAAGAGAGCACCCTTGAGGTGACCTCTGTCCCCCTGAAACTGATCTGCACCGCCCCGAGAGGTAGGAGGTGAACCACTGAAGTACAGTGCTCCCACACCAACCCCCTGAGGTGTCAAGAAGGATACCATGGTCGATGGTATCGAGCCGCTGAGAGGTCTAATAGGACCAGGACAGAGGAGAAACCCCTGTCCCGGCCCTCCAGAGATCATCCATCAGCCGACCAATGCCGTCTCCATGCTGAAACCAGGTCAGAAGCCCATTGATACGGATCCAGGTAGTCGCTTCATCCAGGAAAAGTGGAAACTGCCGAGCCATCTTCAACAACCTTCGCTAAAAAGCGAAGGTTGGAGACTGGACGAAAAGGTTCTAACACGGCCGGTCCAGGCTTCTTCAGGAGGTCTCACCACCGCCTCCTTCAAAGCGGCTGGAAAGACACCTCCTTTAGTGAAGCGTTGACAACTGCCCGAGCCAGCTGCAGGTGACTCCTCCTGGCAGCATAAGCTAACCAGGAAGGCACGGTCCAACAAACATGTGGTGGAACTATGGATGGCCATAATATCTGTGCAAAGGAGGAAAGTACAAATATAGGTTTGACCAAACCTGATGAACATTCCAATCTGGGGTTAGTCCCATTAATAGTATTTTCTATAGACTCTTTTTATTGTTTCAGCTTCAGTTCTGGATCTCTTTTTTTCTGAGTGTCGGGTATTTTACCAACCAAGTTGATTAATTTCTAGTTCAGTTGTGTTGTATTTTATACAGTATAATAGAAGTGATATTTCTGCTTCTAGCAGTGAAACCCCCCCCCCCAAAGTTTATTGACCATCTGTTTTATTTTTAGCAGAAATTTTTGCTTCAAACCTATTCCTGGGCTTCAAAAAAGAAAAAAAATAGCATTCTATTCACAACTCTTTTTTTTTAATATAAAGTTAGATTTATGGCTTCATAGATTCCTTTTCACAGCAATTACTCAGATTTTTTTTGCATATGATAAGCAAGTGTACATTATTCTGCTGATGCCACTTTAAAGATGACCTGAGTTACTTTAATTATTCAGAAATATTGCAACTACCATACGCTTAGGTAGAGGACGCTGGAGTCAAATTCACAAGAACTCCATCTCTTTCACACTTGTCTTCTGAAAAAAGGTAAAGACTGAACTGAAGAAAAGGTGAAACGATACACGAGGAACCATTTGAAGTATAAATCTGAGTCATGTTAGGATACATCCACATAGTTTCTTTGCGGTTCCATCCTGGATCTGGCTGGAAATTGTGCTGCCCTAAATCTTGTTGCGCATTCAGCTTCCAGCATAGTAGGGAGGGGAAATAGTGATCCTCCATTTGTTGAATGACAACTTTCAGCCTCTATCACCATTGCCCATACTGAAAAAGAGATTATATGGAAAGATACAGGCTGCATGCTTCAGTCTATAGGGATGAGAGACAGAGCAGAATTCCATAAGGGAGATTCACATGACTTCCATTTAATTGGAAACCAGCCAAGTCAGCAATCTTTGTGCCACCTCAGCAAGCAGGCAATTCAGAGAAACCTCTGAAAATTATGTTGTCCATTCTGTCACAGACTACTGGATTGGATGATGAAGACCCAAGGAAATGAGACTCAAGAAAAAAGGAAATACATTTTAATATCTGACTATTATTATTAATACTTTTAGGGGTCTTCAAACTTGACAGCTTTAAGACTTGTGGACTTCAACTCCCAGACTTCCTCCTCCAGTCATATTAGCTCAGGAATTCTGGGATTTGAAGTCCACAAGTCTTAAACTTGCCAAGTTTGAACACCTTGGTTTAAGCCAATAGATCACCCTTTAGGATATGTAGTCCTTGACCAAAACGGAAAAATCACTTTGTATCAACTCCTGAAAAACATCAATAAAAATATCTGTGCACATGAAATACAGGAATCTTTAGTCAGATATTCTGTCCCTCCCTCCCTTTTCCAGACTTGGAGCTATTGCCTTTTTCTTCTGTTCCTTCTCCTTATCTTTTCAGAGATAATCTTGTCTGTGACAGGAGTCACAAGTCCAGGAGAACCCCAAGTGCAGACTAGGTGGTGCCACCCATCCAGAGTTAAAGATGTTGAAGTCCCAGATCTTGATGCTCCATGCACACAAGCAATACGGTCTTGTAAGGAAGTATATGAATGGCTGGCAAGATCACATGTAGGATGGTAAATATCAAAAGTATTGGGGAACTTTTCTTGGCAGCAGTATATTTGATGGAGTATTGCTATGCAGGAAAGTAATAATGTTTTTGTTATGGCCAGCTGGTCTTTGTGCATGCATGCATAAGAAACACACATGCTTCTGGCTCTTTCCGGTGCTCCCACACATGGCTCTTCTGGTTTCTGGCGCCATGATTCCGTTTCAGCACTCGCCAAAAGGTTAGCCACCTAGAAGAAGTCAGTAAGCAAATAGCAAATAGGTAAGACTAAATAAAGAAGGAATACTTTGACAATATCATTCATCTGAAAAGCTTGAATGGCATAGAAGTGATTCCATATATTTCATATTGAAAGTAACATAAAAAATGATCCTCTTATGTTTAAATAAAATGAACAACTGGAATAAAAATTAGCTAAAATGAGTATTAAAGTTGATATGAAAATCTATAAGTAAGATAGGATTTTTTTCAGCATTTCATTTATAAAAAGAATATAACCATGTACTTTAACAAAGATTTATGACAGCTATCAGTTATAAGAAATTCCATTCCTTTAGTGTCAAAAGGAATCTATGAAGCTCCAAGAGATAAATCCAAATAATATATATCCTTGAGAAAAAGAATAATTTGAAAATGAGAAAGGTGCTTAGGGTCAGCTCTAAAATGGCTCATACAGTACCCACTGCATACATTTTTGTTGTGGTAAAAGCAACAAAAGGCAGTCTTGGAAACATTCTCAATAACACCATAGATCCTTGTTACTATGCCTGTGAGCAATCAAAGATGGTCTTTCCATAGCATGCAAGGTGATACAGTTCTTTTAGTATAACAAAAACTTGTACTGTTGTTTCTAATTTAGCCTTTTGCATTTGCATATTAATCAGTACTACAACATTTAAATTTGGAAGCTCACAATAATGGTTTATCATAGACATAATATAATTGTACAAAATTTATTATAGGAATTGTGTATGTAGGTTTGAATGTTATTGGTTTAGTTTGAATTGTTCTTGTAAATTGTCAAATATGATTGGTTTAAAAAGTGCGGGAAAACCCTGCACTCTGATTGGCTGGCAACTAAGGCTGCTGGCTATAAGTAGCAAGAGCCCAGCCAAGTTGGGTCCATTCGAGCTGTAGTCACTTAATAAACTCTTCACTGAAGCTCTTCGCGTCTGACTCTTCATGCAAACTTAACAGGAATAATTATCTGGTAGATTAATTGATAAGATTCCTAATAGTATATGACAATATATAATAAAATAACATCAGCATCTATCTCCCACTACTGAGGTATACACTGTGTGACTTGGCAATAACCGTTTGTGCATGCATGCCCCTTGACTGGTGAGGGACAGAGTTTAATTCTTTTGGCATATTTGGAATTGAGTTAAAGGGCCAAATGGATGCTTAAAGTCTTACAGAGACTAACAATAGACATAATGGTTCTTCACTCTACCTTTTTGGGAGCATGACCTTGACACATCACAAATCCTAATATGTCCCTAAAGCTGACAGAAGTTATCCACTGTTCTTTTAAATAAGTTGTTTGTTTAAAGCTTTTATGACTAGACTGTCAATTCTATCTGAAATTCAATTTAGATTAAACAATTAAAACCATTGTAAAATATTACTAGGTATGGACAAAATCTTTCAACTTCCTAAAATGTATACTGTAAAAAAAAAGACAATTGTGATTCTTTAAAAAGTTACATGAATTTAATTGTTATAAAAAGTTGTATGTATCAGATTGAATTTGATTTCTTGAGTAATTCACTTTACAGAGATTTGAATCATCAGTTTTGATTGTTGTCTGAACAGGAGGTACATAAAAGCAATTTCAAGCAATTTTCTAGGGGCGTACTTCTTAATGACAGAGCTAGCAGCACACAAAGTTAAATTTTAATGACTCATTAAACTAGGTAATTTAGGGATATATGTTAATTTGTATTGCGGCTGTATGATAAAATAGTTGTGCTTAACAAGTCTTGTCAATCAAATAATTTTAGGGATGGGTAGTGAGTGTTTCATTATGCTTTGCTTACCAAATACTGAGCAGCTGCAGGCATTAATTTTGAAAAATACATACATTAAACCTGAAGGTTAAAACTATTTAAAGATAGCTCCAGAAATGTTTATTCTAATTTTATCAGAATCAACACTGCTAATAGGACAAATATTGATAAATTGCCAAAAGCAGATCTTTCAATTATCGTAATTTAATGGACACAGGTGCTTTTATGCTCTAGGCCACACACAATTAAATATGCAAATTAATCATTCTAATTAATGTACCAAAAATGCCCTCAGCAGAAAATAACAGGAAAAACAAGTAGATTTACTTTTAATATTGTTATGGGAAAATGATAATTGAATTTCAATCTAAACAAATATAGCAATTACCTAATATCTTATTGCAATTCTATTAATTATATTGTGTTTTGTGGCTACATCTATTTTAAGCAATGCTGCTGAAAAACATTCTACATTCTAAAGGGAGAAGTAGATGAGATACATACATTTTCAGCTATATAAAATTGTATCTCAGTGATAGCTTTCAAA